>CAKAOI010039131.1:0-27439 GCA_916701655.1 Sebastiscus albofasciatus
TATCCATCTATCTGTCCATCCATCTATCCATCCATCTATCCATCCATCCATCTATCTATCTATCTATCATCTATCTATCCATCTATCCATCCATCTATCCATCTATCCATCTATCTATCCATCCATCCATCATCTATCTATCTATCTATCTATCTATCTATCTATCTATCTATCTATCTATCTATCCATCTATCCATCTATCTATCTATCTATCTATCCATCCATCCATCATCTATCTATCTATCTATCTATCTATCTATCTATCTATCTATCTATCTATCTATCTATCCATCTATCTATCTCATGTGTTTTCTCGCAGCTCTGCTTTGGAGGCTCCTGATTGGCTGATGGGTCTGTTGCTATGACACCGCCTCAGCCTCTATAGACGCTTCAGAGTGATGCATTGTGGGATACATACAACAAATGTAGTGGAAGATGTGTTGAGCAGAAATACTCGAGTTAAAGTTTCACTGATTAAACGCCGTCAAGATGAAGGTTGGTACCAGCGACTTCATTTAAAATACCAGCATTACGTCTGGTTTTACTATTTCAGTGTTGAGTTTTATCCACAGACTGTAACGATTGATGGTTTTATCACATGAAGACAGCTAGCTAACGTTACATGCTAGCGTTAATTATGCAGCTTGGAAACAAGCTAATGTGGCTAATGTTATGGTTTCACATTGTTAGTTCAGTAGATAAACCAGCTACTCTGCTGGCTATAGCCAGTATTAAAGTAAACTGTGTTGAACGCAGTTTTTCCAAATGTCAGGGTAACGTTAAACTATCCCAGAGAGACATTGTATTGAGACAACAAGAAGCAATGCTCTTAGGCTGAGTTAGATAGATAGATAGATAGATAGATAGATAGATAGATAGATAGATAGATAGATAGATAGATTATTGATCCTGAGGGAAATTCAAGTTTCCAGCATCACAGTTCCATAGTGCAAAACATGTTAGTAAAAAGGCAGTAAAAAAATTAGTAGTACAAAGTACAAAAAAAAATATACCAGATATAAAAATACAAGGAGATGAAGAAAACTGTTAAAACTGAGTATAGTGCAGGGTAACAGCTGTGATACACGTAAGTTAGTAATGACCAGAATAATCACAACACAGTGTCCAAGTGGTAGCCTACATTATTATTCACACTACTAAGATCATGTTAGCTGTGGGAGCTCTGTCTTCTGTCCATGTAAGAGTTTAAAGCAGCTTATATTTAGCCCTTTTGTTCAAATCAATTTCAACTTCATAAATGACCTGAAATTACAAATAAGACATGGGTTTAGGCTAAGTGAAGAATACTATGTTTTTACTCTGTACTATTTTCATTACATTAAAAATGTTTGTCTGGACACCAGTTGCAGATGACAAATTGTTTTTGGTATGCTTTGAACAAACACATTTTTATAAGACAGTCAGAAACTGCCCAAACTTGAATAATCTTTGAGCACCGAGGCTTATTAAAAGTTTGGACAACTGTGTGTTTAAGGGGCACTCCAGCAATTTAGTATTGCACTTTCACAAAGTTGGGGACCAACAGAGAGAGAGGCTGTGATACCCTGACCCAGAGTCCCTAGTGTGGCTCAAACTCCAAAAACGATGTTATAACTTATGTTATAAGTATCTGTAGAAAACTATGAATGCTACTTTAATTTCAAGTATTTGTACATCTTTTTCCAAATAAAATTTACTTAAAAAGTGATCTTTGTATAGAGGACTTCAGGAGGCTGAAATAGCAAGTACCACCCACATAAAACAAAAATGGGAATGCGAAACTAATAGCTGCATTCCATAAGAAGTTTGGTTACAGTATTGAGAATTTCAGTGGAAGATATCGAGTACTTCTAATTTCAACATCTACAAATATTAAAACAAAATACTTATTTTGAATATTGAGTGTAGCTGCTAGAAAAGCAATTACTAATAAATAGCTTAAACCAGATAGCCCATCATTAGAGAACTGGTATGATGTAATTTAGGAAATATTTGTAATGGAAAGAATTACTTTCTCAATGAAGCTTCAAGAAACTAAATTTGAGGAAATTTGGAAGGAGCAGAAAAAGTATATTTCCCCAGAACACCCTTCTTCTGTTTAATTTTTCTTTTTTTTAAAAATGTAATTTTGTTTGTATTCTATATTTTATCTTATTTCACATGAAAAGCACCCCATGTTCTATCTGTGTGTTCTATGATTTCATTGTAAAAAGTGAAAATGTTGGTTCACTTCATATTTGTATCTAATTAAGTATGTTTATGTAAATGTCTGAGCAAAACCAAATAAAGGAAAAAGAAAATGGGAAAAAAAAGAAAAGAAAATGCATTTTACTGGACACCAGTTGCAGATAACAAATTGTTTTGTTATGCTTTGAACAAAACACATTTTTATAAGACAGTCAGAAACTGCCCAAACTTGAGTAATCTTTGAGCACCGAGGCTTATTAACAAGCATCAAAAAAAGTAGGGAAAAGTTTGGACAACTGTGTGTTTAAGGGGCACTTTCACAAAGGTGGGGACCAAGAGAGAGAGAGGCTGTGAGACCCTGACCCAGAGTCCCTAGGATGGATCAAACTCCAAAAACGATTGAGTTTGGAACTTATGTTATAAATATCTGTAGAAAACTATGAATGCTACTTTAATTTCAAGTATTTGAATGTCTTTTTCCAAATAAAACTTACTTAAAAAGTGATTTTTGTGTCCACAGAGTGTTTTCATCCTCGCCGACAAAGCCTGGGCCGGTTCTAACCTACTGTATAAGTGGCAGAAAAGCCTCGGTAATTATATCGCTATTGCAGGGTGAGTAAAAACCAAAGAAAATTGAAATAATCTACTTCTCTTTATACAAGATTTACACCAGCACAGTACCTAAATGTGCATGATATTTCTAATCATACAGACAAGACAACTCAGTGAAAATATTTGATCGACATGGACACAAGTGGACTGAACTCAACCTACCGGGGTACGTGTGAGCACATCACTTTTGGCTCCAAATTTCTGTTCAAAAGTATTTTACAGTAAGATCCTTTCCTCTTTCTCTTCTATCTCCCACTCTCTTCAGGCGCTGTGTGGGGATGGACTGGGATAAAGATGGAGACATTTTGGCAGTGATAGCTGTGAAATCCGGCTTCATCTACCTCTGGGATGCCAGCGTCAATAAAACATCCCAGATAGACAGCGGCATGAGGTATGACAAGCATGCATCACATTTCCAAAATTCTCTGGAAATCCAATGCCAATGTTAGCTCATTCATAATTCCAGCCCATATCGCTCAAACAGAGGAACTGTCATTTTTTTGTAGACAACAGTAGTTGTGGAATTATTGTTAAGCGCTCCTAATACTTCCTGCTGTCATTTGTTTCAACAGAGATCAGATGTCCTTCATCTTGTGGTCAAAGACGGGCCCGCTGTTAGCAGTTGGGACAGTCAAAGGAAATCTGTTGATTTACAATCAGCAGACCTCACGCAAGATCCCTGTACTGGGTAATACACACACAACAAAACTGCACAGATACTTGTTCATAGTTTTGTTAGTTTTTAGTCACCTTTGTTATGTTGATCGTCTCTCCCTGTCTCCCACCACACATGCCAGGTAAACACACCAAGAAGATCACTTGTGGGTGCTGGAGCGCTCAGAACCTACTGGCTCTGGGAAGTGATGACAACACTCTGAGCATCAGCAATCATGAGGGCGACACCATCAGACAGGTAACCACACATATACAAGTGCATAAACACACAGGCAGCACAATTTTACATCAGATTATGGCCATTTCACTGTTGGCATCATCCAGGTGGAATTAAGTAAGTACAGCACCCACATGTGCTCAGGTTTCTAGGTCAATCCATATTATGAGCAACCAATAGAAAAAGTAATCTTACAGTCGGTCATACTGTGAAAGAGAAATACAAGGTAAACAAATTTAAGCTGACATGTTTTTGAAAAATGACAGAACAGCATAGTATCACTAAGTAGAGGAAGATGAATGAGAGAGAGAAAAAAGAGATAGAAAAGAGGATATAGTTTATCGTTCTGGTCTTTTTCCAGACAACCCTTCGCGGTGAGCCTGCTGAGATGAACTTTTCAGTGATGAAGACGGATGAAAGGTCCGGGCAAGGAGAGAACACTGTAAGTTTGTGGGTTTTTTTAAGTGTCTTGAGTTGAAGTGTCACCTGTTTACTTTTGTCATATCGGGACAAAATATTCACCATTGGTTATGTACTTTCATTGTGAAGACCTGTTAAACTGTCCAAACTGTACACAAATTCAAAAGGTCCCATATTGTGCTCATTTTCAGGTTCATACTTTTTACTAGAACATGTTTACACGCTGTGACCTAATAATGATTTGTGAGAACCATAAAGTCTGAACTAATTGTAAAAATATATTATGTCTAGCAAAGTGAAATCTTATACTTACAGTTAAATTGAAGCGTTATTGATGTTACACAGCTGTCCGTCAACGTGTGTTATGAATGTTATTGCCATTAAAGCATTGCATTGTGGGATATTTTTGCAGCCGTAGAGTCCAGAGTTTGCATACTGCAATATTTCACTGGAAATAGTATGCAATTTGCGTACTATTGGTTTCATACTAAGGTTTCGGACATACTAAAATATCTCACATACCGTTTTAGCGTACTAAATAGCATGTTAGTATGGAATTTTGGATGCGACCATTCAGTTACGCGGCAACCAGAAATAAACAGGGTCAATGGTAAAATTACTGGGAACTGGTCTAAATATTTTACAGTTGTGACATCACAAAGTTACTTAAATCCTGACAGCACATTTAAAGGCTTAGTTTCTGAATACGTGCCGTGCATATTTCTCCATGGATTGAGCATTTTGATAATTTCATAGTATTTATATAGCACTTAAACCTGCTTTATAATTAGAAAAAGGCGTAAAAATCTCACTTTTTACAATATGGGACCTTTAAAGTTTATAATAATGATGTAATTGTTTAACTTCATGGCATATGTTTACTGTCCTACAAATATTTACCCTTTAGGTGAGTTTGTCTGTGGACAAGAAGATACTGATGCTCTTCAATATCAACGACCCTGAAAACCGGATAGAGCTGACCTTCCAGCGCCACTATGGAAACATCGTGTCCTACCGCTGGTACTGCACAAGATCACACACTAATGAAACACTGGTACTGAATCATGGCAGTGAGATATTTCTGCTAAAGTTAGTTCTCTTCCTCTTTTCAAGGTACGGTGATGGGTATATACTGATTGGCTTCTCCCATGGGTACTTTGTGGTTATTTCCACTCACATCAGGGAGATTGGGCATGAGCTCTATCAGGCTCACAACCATAAAGATAGCCTCAACAGTGTGGCCATCTCGCCAGCATTAAACAAGGCTGCCTCCTGCGGGGACAACAGGTACACACAGGCCTTCAAAAGAAACAGCACAGCCAATCTTTTTTTTTTTTGTGAAAGTGAAAAAAAACAAAGTCCTGTGTTTCTCGTTGCAGCATAAAGATCCATGAGTTGTCTGAGCTCAAAGATATCAGCAATGTAATTCGGCTGGATGATGAGACTAAAGGTGAGAGAGTCCTCTTTTTCAGCCATACTATCAAAGGGCCATCTTGAGCGCACCACCCACTTCTCCTTCATCTGCCTCTCACTCTCCTCCTCCAGGTCTGGACCAGCTGAACTGGACAGACGACGGCCAGCTGTTGGCGATCTCCACACAGAAAGGGGCGCTCCACGTCTTCCTGACCAAGCTGCCCATCCTGGGTGGCAGCTTTGGTACCCGGCTGGCCTATCTCACCTCCCTGCTAGAGGTCACTGTGTCCAACCAGGTGGAGGAGGTGAGTACACACACACACACACACACAATAGAAACAGTACATTGTAAACCTCTACTCACACCACTCACAATAGGAGATTTTTTTAGAGAGGGAATGAATGAATAATAATTCAGAAGTCGCCTACCTACCACCAAGGCTGCACAGTTCTCAAAATGTATGACATTTTCTGCATTAGTGATACACAGTTTTGTTGTTTGGTTGATGGCATCCATGACATGGAGAATACCTAAATCCTGTGATATAGAATATAAATCTTTGATGCACTCTGTTTTTCAGGAGAGTCCAGTGACCATAGAAGTGGAAGTAGAGCCTACTTTCATTGCGATGGGGCCGTACCATGTGGCTGTGGGGATGAACAACAGAGCCTGGTTCTACGCCTTAGTAGACCGAGAACCTGGTGTGTGTGATGTGTTAACCATGAAAACACTGGTTTTGTCCGAAATTCCATGCTAACATGCTATTTAGTACGCTGTTCAGACTCAGACTCCAACACAAACTACACGGAAGCACCAAAATCTCAAAGTTATATCTAGTGAAGGACACTGGACACTACAGCAGCATACATATCCCACAATGCAATGCGGAAGTAATTACAAACAACGTTCATAACGGACGTTGACAGCTCTGTAACATCTATAATGCTTCAATTTAACTGTAAGTATAAGATTCCTCTTTACTAGGCGTAATATATATATATATATATATATATATATACATTAAATTAATTCAGACAAACCGTCGTTTTGCGTCACGTCAGGTTGACACGGGTTACCATGGTTACACGTCTCCAACCCGGCAAGGAAGCTCTCGGAAAGAGCTCTCGGACGACGTAAATTAATGCGTCCCGAAAAGATACACACTACTGCGTATTCACACGATGTAGTATGTTGAACGATAGCACACATTATTGAGTATGTAACTAGTGCATAGTATGCGACGAACACCATGTTATGTTCGTCAATATTTATTACACGGTAAAGTTGAATACTCAATTCTGATTGGTCAATCACGGCGTTCACGACGGGCTAATATTTCTTTACGGCAGACAGGTTGCTATGTGTAACGGCCCGTTGCTATGTATAACGGCCCGTTGCTATGGGAGCAGTTGATGTCAGACTCTGGAGGACCGTTTTTTGGTCAAATTATTGACTTTTTAAGTAAGTAGACATCTATAATGTACAGCTAGCGGGTCATTGTTGTGAAATAAACCCCAACAATAGCTCTCTGTACATTATCCCTTACTTAATCATGTAAAGTATCTCTTTGTTTTTCACTCAGGTTTCAATAAGCTGAAGGACATTGAGTATTTGGGGACGATTGCCAGCATGTCTCTTAACTCAGACTACGCAGCAGCTCTGTTTGAAGGAAAGGTGCAGCTGCACATGGTGAGTCAGGGCTTTGTTTCTCTTTTTATTCATTGATTATTGAGCAGGCTTCACCATTTATTGTTTTTGTTTTATTTTAGTGTGAATATACTACAGGTCTGTGTGTGTTTATGTTTAGATCGAAGGCAAAGACCAGGATGAGAAGAAGCAGATGAAGTTGTTTCCAGACGATGACAGACAAGGTCGGATCCTTTGCCACGCACTCACTGCCGACTTCCTCTACTACGGCACTGATGTAAGGCTCAGCACATCCTCACCTCAGTCAGCTCACTACATATTGTTTAGTAGGACATAACAGGAGGACACTACTTACTGTAGCTTAAAGGGACTGTTTTTAACTTCTTACACTTCTTACAGCTCGCTCCAACTCTACACGTGCATGTACGCACACTACACACTGCAGAAGAGTTAGTTTAGCTCTGAGGATATCTAGTAAATGTGCAGTGGGCATTTGTGCAGAAATAAATGCTGCAGCTCCTCCAGTCCAACAGAGGTTTCCCGTGTCTTGTGAAGTGACGGGGCTCCGCAGGAAAAGCCAACAGTAGGATCAGCAGTAATTCATGGAGAGACCTCCGTCTGGTCAGCTAATATTACTGCCAAGCAGGTGAACTATAGAGTGATATTGTGGTTTTAGCTGACATGTGTCGCCTCACTGTTTTGACAGATGGTCGCTCACATTCAGGTAGCGCTTGCACACGGGCAAGCGCAAGCAACAGGACGCTGACTTTCGTTGACTTAACGGCCACAGATGTTGCTGTTACAACCAATTTCTGATTCTTACAAACAGTCCCTTTAACTCACATGTTTCCTTGAGACTTTTCTGTAGCCGTGGGAATGTAAGCATGTTTCTCGTAAAGCCAGTTTACAATGAAGCTGCTCCACAAATAATGATTGGAAGCCCGACTCCATATGTTTTCTTTTCATTATACTCCTCTCCCTTTATCGGATGTTAACATCTCTCTGTCTTTCTGTATCTCAGTCAGGTAATGTGGTGTGTGCCTTGGTGGAGGACTGGCAGATTGTGAGCAGCTACAGCCACTCGGTTGGTGTGAGGAAAGTGTTCCCAGACCTAAATGGCGCACGGCTGGTTTTCATCGATGACAAGAACTGCGGCTTCCTGCTCTCCCCTGCAAATGTCAGTACATACGGTTACTTGACACATATATGCATGTATATATATATAGTACAGTATACTCTGGGGTTCTTTGCACTCTGATAAAACCAGCTAATCAAATATCCAGTGATGAAATATGGTAAGCCAGGATGCATTCATATTTTATGGAGGTAAGATAAAGTAATAAAATAAGGATATGATGAATAATAAAGTTTATTTATATGGCACTTCTCAAAACCAGAGATTACAAAATGATCAAATAACAGATTTGGATTAACAAGAGTCTAAATGTGTGTGTGTGCGTTTGTGTGTGTCCAATCCAGGCTACAGACTCCTGCTTTGAGCTCCCCAACTTCTCTCCCACCATCACGGGAGTGCTGTGGGACAACTGGCATGCTGACAGAGGAGTGTTTGTAGTTTATGATGATGACAAGGTCTACACCTACGCCCTGCACAAAACCACCATATATGGTAGGGTGACGCCATGCTTTCACACACACACACACACACACACACACACACACACACACACACACACACACACACACACACACTACAACTGTATATATTTGAATATGTAAATCAACAAAATACTATCATCTAAATACATAATTAAAGTACTCCTGTTAACCTGATCTTGTGTAAATTTAGGCATGAGATAATGAGCATTATTTTAAACTTCCTTCCTGACTTCCTTCTCTCTCTGCCTGTCTGCCCAGGCCCCCGGGTGGTGTTGGTGGGGAGCAGCCCACTCCCCTTTTCCCAGAAGCCTTTGCTCTTGTACAACGGAGAGTTGACATGTCAGACGGAGAGCGGCAAGACCAGTGAAGTGTCTCTGAGCACACACGCCTTCCTCAAGAACTCAACCGGCACATCGACGAATGCACCACCAGAGCCCGACAAGCAGCTCGCCCAGGCGCTGATGCTCAAGAGGTCAGCCATGTTGGAGATACTGATGATGTGTGCTTCTGATGGACAAAGAGATATATCTATGTTCTCTTTTATATATTTGTCAATTGGAAGCATCACAGGTCATTTCATTGAGAAATGACCTGTGATGCTTTTGGTGGTGCTCCGGTTATGCGACCAGAACTTGGCGTTCCTTCAACAGATTTTACAATGGCAGCCGTGTCACAAACTTTCTCGTTTACATCGAAACCGAGCACTACAAGATGATTCTGAAAACATTTGAGGCGAGAAATAGGGATGAGCAACAGGTCCTGTTTTAGTTTGTTTTAGTTTTGTATTTAATTGTATTGTGGCTCAGGATAAGAATAATATTCCTGAATGAATGTATATATGTTGACATTGACATGACATTTATTGAATCAGTTACAATTATTGAATTAATCAACACAAATTCCAGTTTTAATGTGTTCAGAGGGGTTTGTCCAAATCTGCTTGCAATAATCATATATATATAATTGGAGAAAAAAAATTTAGATGCAACTCTTGTTCCTCCATTTAGGAGGGCCACAGTCATTAGAGTATGTACAACATGGTGGGTTTTACATGTTCAGACAGTATACTAAAAATATGCAAACACAAGTAATGAATTGGTTTCTTCTCGACATATTTAACAAGATGTAGTTAAACAGGACTATTATGCTTTTCCAAAGCTTTTTTTTTAATACTGCACAAAAGGTTTTTTTTGTTGCATCCTCCATTCCTCTCACACAACACTGTTAAATATTCACTCTACATTAGACAGTGAGGTGGCTGTCACTTCATACAAAAGCAAATTTTCAAGAGGTGAACAATATGCTTGTGTGTGTGTATTCCTGTCCAGATTCCATGAAGCCTGTGGTCTGTGTAAGTCTACAGGTAGTACCACAGACTGGGCAGAGGTAGGCAAAGCCTGTCTGGTCCACATGGAGGTCGAGCTGGCCATCCAGGTCTACCGCATGAGCGGCAATGTGGGCATGGTCCTGTCACTGCAGGGCATTCAGGTACAACACAAACCTTGGTTCATATGTCACACCCTGTTGATGACAGACACCGTTTCAATCTGACAGTTCTGATACACCCACCCATCCTCTCTCTCTCTGTCTCTGTCTCCCTCTGTCCAGGGTATAGAGGACATGAATTTACGGGCAGGACATTTGGCCATGTTTCTAGGTGACTACAACCTGGCCCAGGACCTGTATCTGTCCTCAGGCTGCCCAATTGCTGCCCTCGAGGTAAAAACACACACAATTTAAGAGTAAACAGTCTGTATATGTGGGTAAGAGACCAAGACTGATTGCTTGTGTCTTTGCTCACCCAGAAGGAAAACAAATTAAGTAATTCCTTACCATTCTGTATGGCGCTGTTACGATACACCGGTATTGACAATAACCGTGATATTTAAAAATGAAATATTGATATCATGTTAATAAGTCACATATGATAATATTGTGTAAAATAATCCAGCATCTCTTAAATCATTTTCTATATACAGTTATGGTTACAGACTCTCTCTCCACCTCCCTACACTCGTATTTCGAGTGTAATTCATTCTCCAAAAAAGAGACAAAACGCACAATAAACAAAGTTAAAGATTAGTTTGACTGATAGCATTATTATTATTTAAAAAATGTTCTATAGATACCGCGCTAATATCTTTATCGTGAATTCTCGTGGCCATGATAATCACATAGGGAAAAATCTGATATTGCGACAGAATTTCTGTATTGGATATTGTCATTAAGTGTAACCTGTAAATGTAAAGCTAAAGATTGTTAATGTAGGCTTAAATTCAAACCAATGTCTTCAGCAGCTCTCGCTCTGTGTGTGTTTTAGATGAGGAGAGACCTGTTGCATTGGGACAGCGCTCTTATGTTAGCCAAGAGGTTAGCGGAAGACCAAATTCCCTTTATATCCAAAGAATACGCTGTCCATCTGGAGTTTATGTAAGTACACACACACACACACACACACACACACCATTCAGTAGACCTGATCTATCTACACTGTATCTAAACCTCTCTCTCTCCCTTTGTAGTGGCGACTATGTGAATGCTCTAGCACACTATGAAAAAGGCATGACCCAAAATAATAAAGTAAGTGCAATATATTTGATCTCAACTTCTGCAGTGATAACAGTATAAGAAGTCTGAAACTGTGAGCATGAGCTGTAAAACTGTGAACTTACAACACACCACAAAAAAAGTAATATGCCTGCATCAAAAAAATATATAAATTATAATTATTTGTCATGATGTCGTTTAGTTTTCATAAACAGTGTTGTTAGGATACCAAGGATCGTAGCTTCACCATTGATGATATATCAATTCTTTTCTTTGTCTTTTTTTTATTATTATTATAGAGTAAGTAAGAGTATAGACCTGCTCTATATGAAAATCGTCTTCAGATAACTTCTGTTATGATTTGACACTATATAAAAATAAATTGAATTGAATTGAATTTTAGGCATAAAAAATACATTTTATCTATTATATTTCTTAATAATCAATAGCATGTTCAGTCCATGTTTAATGTCTGATGCTTCCTAGCTCAAAATGCCACATCGAGTCTTATCTACTGCTTTCCTTTCCACTCTGTATTTACAAAGAACACTTAGCGGACAGGTAGGCAAATGCACTGTAGGTCAGGCTTAGATCATTTGTCGTTTTCTACAAATAAAAGGTTCCAGTCTGATTAATGGGGATCATAATGAAATAATTTTAATTGTGCTTACTTTAAAGTCTCCTCTTCCACTGCCCTCACTGTCTCCCCCCCCCCCTTGCTGTGCAGTTCCAGGAGCATGACGAGGCGTGTAAAGCCGGTGTAGCCAGGATGTCCATCAGGATGGGTGAAATCAGAAGAGGAGCCGCTCAGGCAATTCAGCACCCAAGCAGAGTCCTCAAGAAGGAATGTGGAGCCATACTGGAGAGCATGAAGGTAGAGAGTCTTCTTGTAAACTATATGTTTTGGTAAATTCCCATATCATCGGTTAGCTGTAGACAACAGTCATCTGGTGTGTTTGTGTTTTATAGTGTGTGTTTCTCGAGGAGTGTTGCAAGTATCTGAGCATCAGATAATGTTGTTGAATATCTTTATGTTCATATCTTCTTCTGTGGTCTCTCTTACAGCAATTCCCTGAAGCCGCTCAGCTCTATGAAAAAGGACAGTATTATGACAAGGCTGCATCGGTCTACATTCGTTGCAAGAACTGGTGAGACAAACACCAAATACACACCAACATACTCAGACTTGCAAGTTTCTCTCCTCCTTCATACAATTCCACTTTATATTACTCCATATTCAGGGCAAAGGTGGGAGAGCTGCTCCCAAATGTCTCCTCTCCCAAGATCCACCTGCAGTACGCCAAGGCCAAGGAGGCGGACGGCAAGTAGGTTCTTAGTGTGAACATCCGTCACATAGGAGATAATGATATCATTAAATAAGAAGCCAATGTAATGTGTACTTTGTGCACCAGGTATAAGGACGCTGCACAGGCCTATGAGAGCGCAAAAGACTGGGACAACGTGATACGTGTTTTGCTGGACCACCTGAACAACCCGGAGGAGGCTGTTCGCATCGTCAGGGAGACGCAGAGCATCGACGGAGCAAAGATGGTTGCCAGGTAAGACAAACATGAGCGCAGGTGTATACAAACAACCACAGCCAAATAGTTTGGCACTTTACTAATTGGGCTTTTCTTCTGACATCCCATAAATGTAACCCATAACTTATTGTCACGGCACAGGTACAAGTGGTAAACTTATTTTTTTATATGTTTTATAGACTTTATTATTATGAGAAAATTAAGAAAAAAAGTCAAAATTCTCTGATTCCAGCTTCTTAAATATGAATATTTTCTAGTTTCTTTACTCCTCTATGACAGTAAACTGAATATCTTCGAGTTGAGGGCGAAACACTGATCGACATTTCTCAAAATTTTCTGACATTTTATAGACCAAACAACTAATCCATTAATCGAGAAAGTAATCAACAGATTAATCGACAATGAAAATAATCGTTAGTTGCAGCCTTACACCTTTAACATATATTTGTGTGTGTCTCAGGTTTTTCCTGGGGTTGAACGACTACGGCTCAGCCATCCACTTCCTGGTGCTCTCTCAGTGCAACGATGAAGCTTTCCAACTGGCACAGCAGCACGGGCAAATGGAGGTCTATGCAGACATCATCGGTCAGTCTGTGTGTGAATGTTCATGTGGGCCATGTAGACAATTTCACAGTTTGGGGTTAATGGGTCTGACTTTATCTCCTGTTGCAGTGTTTGCTGGGCTGTTTTCTAGCACTGCAATTCCAGTGAAAGTTGAATATTAATGCATGGCTGCTGCGGTGTGTGTTCATCAGGTCCTGAGGCGACGCAGGAGGACTATCAGAGCATTGCTCTCTACTTTGAGGGAGAGAAGAAACACCTGCAGGCTGGCAAGTTCTTTCAGAAGTGTGGGCAGTACAGCAGAGTAAGAACGTTCCCTTATTATTACTCAATGACTCATTTTTTACACTATTGTATGTATGTTCTAACAGACATTGACGCTCTCTGACCCATCCACCGGGTCTCTTTTCTCTCTCTCTCTCTCTCTCTCTCAGGCCCTGAAACACTTCCTGAAGTGTCCCAACACTGATGACAACCTGGCAGTCGAGATGGCTATAGAAACGGTGAGAGCTCCGTGTGTCAAACTGAATATCCAGACGGCACCCAATTCTACTGTTATGAGGCCATTAAATTGAAACTTAAAACCAACATGTTCTAACAGGTTGTAAAAATGCATGAAACGTTAAGTTTTTGAACACAAACAACAAGGCTTCGTTAATTTTAGGCAACAAAACTACTTAGTTAAGTTTAGGGAAAAATATTTTGCTTAAAATAACTACATGTACGTTTCAAATGTGACGGGGCGCCCCGGTAGCTCACCTGGTAAAGCGGGCGCCCCATTTACCGAAGGCTGAGTCCTTGCTGCAGCGGCCCGAATCCAACCTGTGGACCTTTGCTGCATGTCATCCCCTCTCTCTCGCCCCATTTTCATGACTATCACTATCTCTCTGTAAAATAAAGTCAAAAAGCCAGAAAATAATCTTTAAAAAAAAAAAGTGAAGGTGAAACTTAATGCTTGTGAACACAAAGACAACTACACGTTGTTGGTTTCACAGGGGATGCAAACTCCGCTCTCCTGGGTGACTGTATTTTGCTACACATCCATCGCCCCCATCCTCACCTTCATATGGAGTTTTACAGCGCCGTCGCCGTCACCGTCGCAAGTCACCATCGTCTACTTTTATTCCTTCTTTCTACCATGATCTACCATGTGAATAGATGATACAACTACTATTGGGTGTAGCAGGGCCCTACTGACCCACATCTATGAGGTTTATAACCACTGTGAACGCACATTTAATGGTCTAATAACAGTCTAATCGGCTGGAATATCCTAGTGCATGTACAACATTTTGTGACCATTCAGTTAAGTGTTTTTGATGTGTGTGTGTGTATCTCAGGTGGGTCAGGCCAAGGACAGTTCTCTGACCAATCAGCTGATAGATTACCTGATGGGAGAGAGCGACGGCATGCCCAAGGTAATCAATACACTGGAGGCTTCTCTCTTTACTTTGTCTCAGTGGATGTGACTTTCCTGGCAACATGATTTTGTTGAGATATATCCAGCACTACATCATTGTTTTATACATGATGTATTCATCACTCATTCTCCCTCTCATTGTTTCTCCTTCTCCTTGTCTGGTGTGTGTGTTTGTGTGTGTAGCGTCACTCAGTGAGTTTGTGGATTTATGTTTTTGAACTCAGACCCTGTAACTGGTTGATCAGCAGATAAAACAAAAAAAAAACACATTAGGCCTCATAAAAGAACCACTCATACGAACAAACAGATTAGTTCTTAAGTGGCTTGTATGAGTGATTTAGGAGAACTTGCTGCGTTCACCAATTTTCTCGTATTTTCAATTCTCTCTTAGATACAAACACAATTTACGAGTGGTCCAGACCTGTCTTAGGAGCCATGTGCAGTTAGTCTGCCATTATCCAAACCTTAGTGTTTCATCAATGGATTGTATATTTCATTGCTTTGAAGCAATTTTGAGTTTAAAAATCCTATATAAACTACACTTCATAATTATGTTGACATTATCCCGTTTGACTCTGCAATTCAAATTATAATTCTAAATGTATTCATGTAGCCTAACGATAGCATCATTCATTTAAATTGGTCGTTGATGCTGTTGTATAACTCTACAATATCAATATGAACATCTCAAACTGCAAAACGACTTAAATTACTCACTAATTGAAGGTTAATGTGTCACTGTATATAATAAGGTCAACAGGAAGTGTAACCAGGCGCGTCATGGCTGACTTACTTCTTTTGGATGAGCTTCAGGCCGCTGGAAGAGAGTGTATCTTTAGACAGTGTGCTGATACATTAGCAGAGACAGAATGGGTCAGGACGCGTAGCCTTAAAATTTAAATATGCTAATTTGCAATTCTCATGAACTCGTATGGTGGTGGCATTCATCACATTTACGCTGTACATTTACACAGTTATCTGAAATTAGGAGCGTTTGCTGAATCTGATGTGGCGCACTCGTACGAGCCCACAGTACGAGAAAAAGTAAGAGATAAGAATACGAAGATGTTCTTACATGAGGCCCAATGTCTTGTTCCTAAATTTGATAGTTTCTTTCCATTCATGTGGGAGCTGAAAAGCTGAAATTCCTAAATGTTAAGAGAGGGCACATTTTCAGTCGCTATGTGTCTCAAGTCCAATAACACTCTATCCACAAGTCTTGTGTTTTTAGAAAGTAACAAGCCAACAGATCTGTGGTCTAGTAGGAGTTCATTATTTTTCATACATTGCCTGTATAAAAGGCAGGTGGGCTGTTGGCGTAGTATGGGGACTTGTGTGTGTGTGTCATAGGTAAAGTTCATCATTGTGAGTATCTCAGAGATACTAACTCGAGGTCTTGATGTAGGACGTGCTCAGTGCTTTCATTGTGTGGCAGTAGGGAGTGACACTTCATTAAACATGTGATGGCTAGTTGACCTTTCTTTCCTCTTACCAGGATGCTAAGTACCTGTTCCGTCTGTATATGGCGCTGCAGCAGTATAGGGAGGCTGCTCGCACCGCCATCATCATCGCCAGAGAAGAGCAGTGTGCAGGTACAAACATATTCACACAAACACTGTGCACCAATAACGTCAACCATGACTGGGCACACCACCGTAATCATACATGTATGTTACTCACATGATATATTAACTGCTTTTTTGCGTGTCCTACTCCTACAGGGAACTACCGTAATGCCCATGACGTGCTGTTCAGCATGTACACGGAGCTGCAGGCCCAGAAGATTAAAATCCCAGCTGAGATGGCCACCAATCTGATGATCCTCCACTCCTACCTGCTGGTCAAGGTCAGGACACACCAATGGGCAACCTCCGGGTCTAGTGGAGCCAATGCGGAAGTGCCTGAAACTTGCATTCTTTCTAACAGCCAGCAGGGGGCGACTCCTCTGGTTACAAAAAGAAGTCAGATTGTATAGAAGTCTATGAGAAAATGAGCCTACTTCTCACTTGATTTATTACCTCAGCAAACATTGTAAACATGAGTTTATGGTCTCAATCGCTAGTTTCAAATCTTCTTCAATACAGCATGATGTTCATTTAGTAAATTATGGTCCCATTTAGAGTCAAATAGACCATAAAGCAGGGAATGCTTTAGGGCGTGACTACCTTGTGATTGACAGTTCAATACCACGGCGTTGTCCAGTCTGGGAGTCGTTCTCCATTTTGTCTTACAACTTTAACTCTTGCACAGTGTGATTTAAGTTCATGAAAGTTAATTATAACAAAAACGTCTTATTCAGCATTCGGTTGTATTTAGCTCTGCCCACTCGTGTCACTTCTGGTTGCAAATTACCAAGATGGCGACGGGCAAAAATCCAGACGGCGACAGCCAAAATGCCAAGCTTCAAAAGGGCAGTCCACAAACAGAGTTTGTGTCTAGAAGGGAGCCCGCAAATTGCGAAATCTGATATGAAATCTGTGAAAACTCTTGCAAGACTCGCTGCCCGATGACCTATCCTAAGCTTAACTAAAACTATTCTATTTTGCGATAGTTTCCCCAGTTTGCTGGCTCCCTTCTAGCCGCTACCACAAACCAATGGGTGACGTCACAGTGACTACGTCTACTTCTATACAGTCTGTGGTCTTTATTTACTGTAGTCATGGTGAATTGATTTTTCATAGACTGTCCATAGTTTTTTGGGGGGCATTTTGTATGAAAATATTTTTTGTTAAAAATGTACTGTTACATGATAAAGCTTCTCAATCTTAACATTACGCAAATGTGTAGTGTTTCTGACTTTGTAAATTCTATTATGTAGATTCATGTAAAGAGGGGAGACCACCTAAAAGGGGCACGCATGCTCATTCGTGTCAGCAACAACATCAGCAAGTTTCCTGCACGTGAGTCCACAGAGAATTTTCCCAACTCTGATCTACAGTACTTTTAAAAAACAATCTAAATGAAGCTTAAATGTCACTGAAATTTAAAAATTGTCCAACAGAAATCTCATCAGTGTTTATGTGTGTGTGGGTAGATGTTGTTCCTATTCTGACATCAGCAGTCATCGAGTGTCACCGTGCCGGATTGAAGGACTCGGCCTTCAGCTTTGCCGCCATGCTGATGAGACCAGAGTACCGAAACGAGATCGACCCAAAGTACAGGAAGAAGATCGAGGCCATGGTTCGGTGAGTGATGAGTGATGTTTTCTTTGTCAAACTCCCTCTCCTCCTCTTTCCTGACCTCCCTCCTTCTTCACATATACAGTATGTACTTCACCTCATCTGTCCGACACTTGCCTTCTTAAAGGGTAACTTCAGTAGTTTTCTACCTGGAGAATAGGGCCGAGGTTGAAAAATACCGAAGTTACCCTTTAATCCTCTCTGACATCTGCTCTTCCCCACATATATATCTGGCCACACCACAGACGTCCACACACATCGGAGCTGGAGGAGGAAACTACTCCATGTCCCTTCTGCGGCTTCCAGCTGCCACAGAACGAACTGCTGTGCATCTCCTGCAAGAACAACCTGCCCTACTGCATTTCCACGGTACAAACACGTCATCGCTGACTTATTCATACACACACTGAACAAAATAGTTTACTCTGTACTTGTATTTTTTGAACAAAGTTTATTTCTGAATTTTGTTAATACAACTCTGACAATCCACTGCACAAACATGTTTGGACAGATAGCTATCTCACTCATGAAAACACCCAGAGGGCACATAACTAAAACCACGCAAGGCAAATAAGTTTGCAAATAAATAAATAAATACATAAATAAATACACACAAATATACAAATAAAATAAAATAATCATAGTTAAAAGAAAGAAAGAAAGAAAATAAATAAATAATGATAAATTGTTAGGGGTCTAGTACAGTACACCTTATTATCTAGGGCACTAACATGCATAAAACAAGCAGAGGCCATTGTGCAAATGTTGGAAGGTTGCAATCTTTTCATCTAATCAAAATTTGTTGTCTTGCCACCAGCGTAGCAAAAGATAAAAGGTTTAGTTTATTCTTGTTCAAAGTAAGATTTTGTGGTACCACCCCAAATAAAGCAAGGCAGGCTGATGGTTCTAAGGATTTATCAGTAGTTTTGGAAAGCATTATGAATATCAATTGCCAAAAATTAAACAATTTAGAACAATCCCAAAACATGTGAATTAGAGTGGCCTGGTTCTCACGATATAGACACATGGGCTCTATATCGGGTTATACAGTACTTGTATTTTTATCATTTGATCTCTCTACCTTTTTCTTTTTCTCAGGGTCGTCATATGCTGAAAGAAGACTGGTCTGTGTGTCCTCATTGTGAATTTCCCGCCCTTTACTCTCAGTTCATTCTGTAAGTGATACATCGATTTTCATCCTTTTTTTTTTTAACTGTCCAAATACAGATATAAGGAAGGTTTTGACACTTCTCTTAATTCTGAAAACATTTTGTTTTCTTTCCCCGCAAGACATTTTTGACGTAAAATTTTGAAAAGGGATCAGCTGGTATAATTAAAGACCTACTTGATAATCATTTCTCAAATCACGTTAGACAGCAGCAGTTTGCTGGTTTAGAGTACTGGCACCCTTTTTTCCTCAATTTGAACTAATAGTTATTAAGAAATACGCTCATTGGCATTCTTGCCAAGAGTTAGATGAGAAGATTGTTACCAGGAAGTCACTGCTCCATCATACATGAGCGGTATCAATCTTCTCATCTAACCCTCCTTCAGAAAGCGAATAAGTGTATTCCCCATAATGTCGAACTATTCCAGTATAAGCACTGATGAGTCACTTCTCTCATTCATTGTCACATTCACAAATCTACTCTGAACTGTTTGTGCATCCAGGTTGCTGGAAACGGAGACGGTGTGTCCCATGTGCTCGGAGACTCTGAGTGTCAAACAGGTAAAGAAGATTCCCGATTGTTCCAAATACCTGCAGACTGATGAGCTGGAGCAATGAAGAAAAAACAACCGATCACATGTATATAAATGTCAAGTCATTTCTATTTGTTTAAATGTTCTAATATATATTTTTGGATGGATTGTGTGCAGCTTTTAGTTTTGTACGATGTGAAAAACATAGGAGTAACTGAATTTCAAAGATGAATCAAATAAAGAATGCTGTATATTTAGGTGAAATCTTCTCTATTGTATTTTATTAGCTCATGGGTTTGTAAACGGAGTGGCTCAAGATAATTCAGAGATCTCAAGAACCATTCTTGTGTCTTTTTGGCTTTGAGGACAAGTTGTGGATTTTACTTTACGCTGTATAGTTTAAGTTTTTTTTAAATAAACATTTCAGTTTTTGACAAAACATCTCCCCACCACAAAGTCCATTTGATCAGATCACAAAATCTTCCTCAGATGAAGTCTGCCCAGTTGTGATAGAATTGTAGATGTTAAAATGAGAAGTTTAAGGACCTCTTGTCCATGTTGGTATAAAACGTTTGTTTGACAGCTACTAAATGGACATTGGCCTGAGATTGTTTTGTCAACTACAGTTTCCAAGGTCAAGAAAGAACTTTTGATCTCCAAATGTAGCTGTTATTTAACTTTGACATATATATATAAATAACAGTATGTAAAGTCATAGTATAGTATGTCAAGAATTATTTTAATATAGTATGTAAAAAACAATCAGAAAAATGCAATAATGAATGTCATAAATAGTCATAGTATAGTATGTCACAAAAAAAGTCACAGTATAGGCGAGAATGCCATAAAAAGTCATAGTATATATTTAATAATATAGCATGTCATAAAAGCAACAACAAACAATATGTCCTAGTATTGTGTGTCAAAAAAAAGTCATGAAAAAGTCATAGCAGCCTATAGTATGTTAAAAAAAAACAATCATGGTATAGTATGTTGGAAAAAAAGACATAATATAGTATGTCATAAGATTTTTTTTTTATAATATAGTATGTAGAAACAATCATAAAAACAGTATGCCATAAAAGAATGAATAGTACATGATGAAAAAAATCATAAAAAGTCATAGTATAGGCTAATATGCCATGAAAAGTCCTAAAAATAAGTTATAAGAAAAGATATGAATGATATAGTATATCATAAAAAAAGTTGTAGTATAGTAGCCTACGCCATAAATAAAGTCATAGTGATATAATTTATATATATAGTATATATATATTATGTGTTGTAGTTATGTCAGTGATGACCGAGGCGTGGCTCTGTGGGTTGCCATGCAGTGAAGGACTAGTTAGATTCAGGTGTGATGCACAGTGAGGTCTCTGGTTATTGACCGTGAGTCAGACAGGAAATGGTGACAGTAGTGTTTTACTTTTACTATGTAGCTTACTTTTGTTAATGTAAAAATAAATAGGTTGACATATCCTACCTTAAGTTTAGGCTTTTTGGCTAGTTTTCTCGGCGACAACAGAGGAAAGAGCCACGCATTGGAAGCACGCCATCTACACAGGAGCTACGCGACGAACGGTGCGTCAACATTAAGTCAAAAAACTTCCTCTGTATGAGTTATGTAAGTTATAGCAGCACTTGTGTTAACCTGGATCTGCTGCACTTTGTCTATCACAAGGAAACGGCTGGGCACACGGAGAGACCGGGTGAACCTCATGTGTACTGGTCAGAGAATAGCATGTCGAAAAAAAGTCATAGTATAGTATGTCAAAAAAAAAGTCAGTATAGTATGTTGAAAAAAATGTCAGAGAATAGCATGTCAAAAAAAAAAGTCATAGTAAAAAAAAATAGTCAAAAAAAGTCATAATATATGTCGAAGAAATAAAAAAAAAATCATAGTAGGTCGAAAAAAAAGTCATAGTATAGCATGTAAAAAAAGTCATAGTATGTTGAAAAAAAGTCATGTCAAAAAAAATGTCATAGTATGTTGAAAAACCCTAACCCTTTATTTAATTTCCCTTTAACATTTCTTTCAACATCTCAGCAGCCCTAAAGCCTTGGCCGATGGACATTATTGCTGGCGCCACGACCAGGTGCTGACGGCAGTTGCGTAAACAGTCACCACAGCCATTCAGTCCAGCAAACACCACCCCAGGAAGAAAACCATCCCGTTTCCCCGACCTCATGGTTAGGGTTGTATATTGCATTTACTTTGTAACAATTCAGTATAATTTGCATAACCCCCCAGTCGTTTCTCTGGTAAATCCTGGGAGGAGAAGCTTGTCTCACTCCACTGTCGGGCACCGGGCATTGATGTGAGAGCGGGGATTGAACCCTGCTCTGCCATAGCCAGAACCGGGAACTTAGCAACCAAGCAACCAATGCCACACACGTTGGGCATTGTTCTCTTTGTGTATTTGACTTCGTCATTAGAAGTTTGAACTGAAAACAGACTGTGCCACATATCGAACCCACAACCTCCAGTACTCCAACCAGATACTCCAACCAGTTATCTACCACACTGAGCTATCTGACCAGATACACTAATGACATGTTTGTTATTGTATTTGACTTCTTCGTTTGAAGTCATAATCATTGAAAAAGTAATAGTATGTTGAAAAATTTCACGAAAGTGAGTCGTAAAATTTCATGAAAAAAAGTCATAAAATGTTTTGTTGAAAAAAGATTAAAAATGTCATAGTATGTCAAAAAAAATGCAAAATAAATCATATGTCGAAATATTTCATTTAATATAGTCAAAAAATGCAAAAAAAAATCATAGGTATGTCAAAAAAAATCTGAAAAAGTCATAGTATAGATTGTCGAAAAATTTCATGAAAAAAAGTCATTGTATAGTATGTCGAAAAATGTAATTTAATATAGTCATAGTATATGGTATATTGAAAAATTAAATTTTTTCGACATTTTTTTTTTATGTTGAAAAATTTTATTTAATATAGTCATAGTATAGTATGTCCAAAAAGGTTAAAAAAGTCATAGAATAGCAAGTCGAAAAAAGATTCAAAAAGTCATAATATAGTGTGTCAAAAAAAAAAATCAAAGTATGTCGAAAAAAAGTCAAAGTATAGTATGTCCAAAAAGGTTAAAAAAGTCAGCTAACATTACTGCCAAGCAGGTGAAATATAAGTGATATTGTGGATTTAGCTGATGTGTGTCGCCTCACTGTTTTTAGCAACAGGACGCTGACTTTCGTTGACTTAACGGCCAGAGGTGTCACTGTTAACAAGCATTTCTGATTCTTACAAACAGTCCCTTTAAACAAAGAAATTAATCAATGACACTCTTGAGTGACATTTCTCTTTTAATCCTCATGAAATTTTTTACAAAATTGTAATTTACAGGAACAGTCTTAGCAAAGAGTAACAGTCTTAAACATCGCAGTCACATTATTTACAGCCTCGACACCTGGACCACAAACTAACAACGGAAGAAATGCACTATACTCCTGATGAGACGCATGTTACCACAGAGGTGTACAGACATGATAATAGATGGAATAGACATCATTTGTTCGATATAGAGACACTGATGGAAACACTACAGGAAGTTAAAAAAGTGGAAAGACATTTTCTTAGTAGCTTAGTGTGGTTAGAGTCAAGTGTTGAGGGACAGATGAGTTACCTGCAGAGGTTAAGACCAGCCTCACTACTGTCTGATGCTCACTAAAGCATCGTTGCAAGTGCGAAGGAGTAATATTACAGTCTGTGGGGGCGGAGGGAGGCAGAGAGGACAGTTTTCCTCCTCTGGTCATCAGTCATTTCTTGGCTTTGCCTTTGCCTTTCCCCTTGCCTTTCCCCTTCCCAGTATCCTCCTTCGTATCTTTCTTTGACTCCTTGGTGACTTTGGCCTTCTTCTGCTGCGGGGAGGAACAAGACACGGACGATGTTAACAGAGAAAGATATGAAGACGGCCCTTGGCGTGGAGTGTACATGTGATTAAATGTGTATGTACGTTGTTAATGCTCTTACTTTGATCATGGCGTCTGCTTTGACGCCCTCGTCCTCAGACTCCTGCACTTCGTTGTCCACGTCTTCTCCTCCCAACTCCGACTCCCCCCCGCCGCCACCACCACGGCGGCCCTTCTTCACTACTTGCAGAGAGTACGGCGTCAGGTGAACTTCTTTGTTGTAGGCCCGCGTGAATGCTGCCTTCACCTGTGAGGAGACAGTGTAGTACTGTTAGAGGTCGTAGGCTCTGATGAAGATTAAGAATATTATCAAGCTGTACTCAATATTTTTTATATTAATAATTGAATAAAGGAAAAAAGCTCCGTAGTACAGAACTGCTGGTACTGGTTAAGGTGTGTATTGAGCATTAGATTTAACAGTTATGGGTATAAGTGGGTAAATAAAGCAGAGTGATACTCGGGATATGCTGCAGTGCTGTCAAACAATCACAATGGCCTGAACTAACTGAGGTATTATACCCCCCCTCCCGTCTCCTGCTGACCTTAGGGTCCAGTTTGGAGTAGGGGTCTGGCTGTCCACCCCAGACGCTGATCTCCATCATGCTGTCCACGTCCTCCCTGATGAGCTGGTAGTCGTCCAGCAGCTGCACAGCTTCAGCGGCGCCCTCCGCTCCGTGCTTCTGAAGTGGGCTCAGAAGCGCCTGCCGCAAGTAGTACAAGTAGTCCAGGTTCACCGCCTGTCTGCTACTCATCGTCCTACAAACAAAGAAAACATTGAAATACTCTAATGTGAGTTTTGTGTTTGACAACGTGTAAATAGGTAAAAGACAGCGATCGAGGCCTACTCACTTTAAACCCATGTGTGAGGCCAGCTCCTGGACGATGCGGGAGTGTTTATTGGTGGAGGAGTACTTGCCGAGCCAGCTGGGGAAGGTGGGGAACTGACTCATGTATCCTCTCATGAGCTCGCCTGGTAACACACTGGCATAGATGGCCTACAAGCACAAGCACACACACACACACACACACACACACAGACAAGCACAATGATGACTCTTTGGTGACCGGTGTGTCTTTACATTTAAATATCATGATGTAGAAATGTAATCATAAAAGTCATAAAAAGTCATAAAAAATGTAATACTATAGTAGGTCATAAAAAAGTCAAAATATAGCACGTCATAAAGTCATTAAAAAAGGCATAGTATTTTAGGTTATAAAAAGTCATAGTATGTCATAAAAATGTGATTAAAAGTCAGTATAGTGTATCATAAAAAAGTTATATTATGTCTAAAACTATCAAAGTGTCAAACTGTTCACTGTTTTGCGATAATGCAAATTTGCTTTAACGCCACTAATTTCTTTAACGCATCTTGCGATTTTTAGGTAGTAAAAGACTCTGAAAAACGTTGGAAAAAAAGTCTGAAAAAATGTCTGAAATGTTTTTAAAAAAAAAGTTGGAAAAATGTCCGAAAAAAGACTCTGAAAAAGTTGGAAAAAAGGTCTGAAAAATGTCTGAAAAAATTTTTAAAAAAAAGTTTGGAAAATGTTGGGGAAAAAAATCTAAACAATGTGTGAAATAAGTAAAAAAAAAAAAAAAAAATCTGAAAAATATCCTAAACAAAAATGTCTGAAAAAAAGTTTCAATGTAGAGTTTATTTGTCTGTTCAGATCAGAGGGAGATATATCAGCCGATATATACTACATCTAGTGATGTAAGAAAATATCGATACACATGAGTATTGTGATATTATGTTTTGCAATATTGTATTGATTCTCCAAAACGATGTAGTGATTTTTAATTAACCTCTTAAAAATCCAAAGGCAGACCTAGACGTGATTCTGTCTTTCGTAGGTTGTAGCCGGCTCCGTTTCTTTAAGCTAGAAGTTACTGTTATCATATAAAACTATATAACCTAAGGAATTCATTGGTACCAACCATGTCATACTGGCTTGTCGTGAAGGAGGTTGAATAACGCTCCAAACTTACGCTAGGCGAGGAAAAACTGTCATGGCTATTTTCAAAGGGGTCCCTTGACCTCTGACCTCCAGATATGTGAATGAAAATGGGGTCCTACCCACGAGTCTCCCCTTTACAGACATGCCCACTTTACGATAATCACATGCAGTTTGGGTTAAGTCATAGTCAAGTCAGCACACTGACACACTGACAGCTGTTGTTGTCTGTTGGGCTGCAGTTTGCCATGTTATGATTTGAGCATATGTTTTATGCTAAATGCAGTACCTGTGAGGGTTTCTGGACAATATTTGTCATTACTTTGTGTTGTTAATTGATTTCCAATAATAAAGATATACATATATTTGCATAAAGCAAGCATATTTGTCCACGTTGATAAGAGTATTAAATACTTGACAAATCTCCCTTTAAGATACATTTTGAATAGATAAGAAATGTGCAATTAATTTGCGATTAATTGTGATTAACTATGGACAATCGTGTGATTAATTGCGATTAAATATTTTAATTGATTGACAGCCCTTAGTATGTCTTATTATATTATTACACGGCTACTTGAATGAGTGTGCCTTCGTGTGTCTGAGTGTGTGCGTGTGTTACCTGGGTGGGCAGCAGCGACCAGTTCTGCGCAGAGCGGATCCGTCTGTCCACCAGGTCTCCGTCAGAGATGGAGTCAGCCGTCTTGCTGAGCAACATCAGGTGGGACTTCATGTCACCACTGTGAGAAGAGAGACATGAAAATAATGGAATAGTTAGACGTGGTAGGAAAAAAATGTTTTGTTTGTTTTGTTCTCTTGTCAAGAATTGAGAAGATCGATACCGCTCTCATGTTTGTGAATTAATGGAGCTACAGTAGAGCCAGAAGGCAATTAGCTTAGCTTAGCTTAGCATAGAGACTGGCAACAGGTGGACACAGCTAGCTTCTCTCACCCGGCAGCCTTTGGCCGAACATGCAGGTAGTTCTCTTGGACAAAGAGCGGCGCTAGCGAGTAGTCGTGGAAGAAGAGGTCAGACTTGTCGATGAGGCTCATGTGTGTCTCCTCCCCGGCGACAAACACCTTCCTACAAACATCAAACGGCCCCAGTTTCATGTCCTTGCGGGCGTTGACTGAGTCAGACTTGCACTGGTCATACGTCATCACCTTGTTTTTGGCCGACCACATGCTCAGGTTGTGGATCACCTGGAGAAAAAACAGTCGGCAAGGTGAGAGGGGAGACCGAGGGTGGCGAGTGAAGACATAACATCAGTGTGAATTTATGATACTTTGTCTTCTTTACCTGTCGGACATCCTGGTTGGAGGCGAGGATCATTTCATTAAGAGCTGGGGGTGGGATCTTGATTCCCTCCTTGAAGGCGAGGGACATCATGGCTCCCTGAAAAATGAAAAATGAAAAAGGAGTTGAGGAGCAGGAAAAGTAAATCTTTACATTTAAGAGCTCACTTTCAATATTTAAATTTAAAAGTGGGTAACAGACGAACACCAGTTAGTGTCTATTGCTGTGTGTCATTGTTGGGATTCATTTGCATATATTGTCTATTTGTCTGTTGCATTTTATTTCTATTTAAAAATGTAACTGGTGTGCTGTCTTGGCCCAGGTCTCCTTGGAAAAGAGACTCTATCTTAAGGGATTTTTCTGCTTAAATAAAGGTTACATTATGTTTTGTGTTTTTTTTGTCAGATGTGGGACAGAATGTGAGTGTGTGTGTGTGTGTGTGTGTGTGTGTGTGTTGATCTGTTCCGTGTGTGTGTGTCTCTGGAAGCGCAGATCGAAGCAGTAGTTGGCCAGTGAT
>CAKAOI010039131.1:27459-38747 GCA_916701655.1 Sebastiscus albofasciatus
TGTGTGTGTGTGTGTGTGTGTGTGTGTGTGTGTGTGTGTGTGTGTGTGTGTGTGTGTGTGTGTGTGTGTGTGTGTGTGTGTGTGTGTACCTTGATCTGTTCCACTCGCGGCCTCTGGAAGCGCAGATCGAAGCAGTAGTTGGCCAGTGATCTAATCTTTTGGTGGTTACGATCGTTGCACATGCAGATGATGGGAATCTTTGAATTCCTGATGAGGCCGATCATTTCCTGCAGGAGGCGAAAGGTCATGAGGTCAGTATTAACGCGATGCATCAGTGCCCTGCAGAAACAGTCGCTAGGAGGAGTTAACTTCACTGAAATATGCCAATTTGACAATCGTTATTTCTGTAAATGCACCAACAACAGCCCAAAAAGATGCACCAATCTCATCATAAATCAGACGTGAACCTCTGAACCTGAGGGCTTTTCTTAAAAAAACATCCGTATTTCTGTTTTAAAGTTAAGAAGTATGATCAACCACCCCTCTAATCTCTTCAAAATGTGAGAAACTGTTCAGACTGTCACAGAAATGTGTTGTTGTTTTTTTACCTGGATTCCTCCGCGGTCCTCGTTGCCAGCCATGCCGTCAATCTCATCCATGATCAGGACGTGTTTACTGCTCACTTTCTGAGACGTGCCTACAAAACACACACCAACAGTTACATATACCACACGGTATTCACTTCAATCATGGACGAATAGTGTGTTACGTTAATTCTGAAAAGAGAAAAAATTAAAAAATTAACCTTGAAAATGACCCAATTTCTGTAATTTTTAATTCACAATCCCGCTTTCTCAACAGATTGAAAAACAGTTAATGCGGCAGTAGGTACTGAGGTACCTTGTACTTAGAAACACCTCTTCTTGCAGAAACCACAGCCTCCAAATGATTCTTGCGTTGAGCTATTTGATCGCTTTAATTTCAGAAATATTCTTATTAGTGTGTTCTGCATGCGCTGTATGTGACCACATACTATTAGAGCATGGGTATCTCAAGCTAAGGCTGCATAAGAGGTTTTTTTGACCACTAAACAACTTGGGGAAAATATTAGTGAACTGCGTCACAAGATGCCATCAGCAGTCAGTTTTTTCTTTGCAATGCCGTTATGCAACCAAATCAAACTCAAGCGACTTCCTATTGCTTAGGGCTGGGCGATATGGCCAAAATCTTTTATCCCGATATACTGTAGGTCATTTTATATCTCGATAACGATATATTTCATGATATAAAATGTTTTCTGCTAATTTAATAAATAGTCTATATGAAATAACCACATGGTAAAGCCTATTTTTGTATACTCCTGTGTGAAATAAATACTTGTCAAGAGTATTTTCTCATTTTAAGAAATGAACATTACAGTTTTAAGTGACATTACAGAGAAAAAATAAATAAATATAGGCCTGGCCTATATTGCAATATAAATGATATAGAGAAATATATACAATAGACATTTTTATGTTGTTTCGATGATATATATCGTCATATTGCCCAACTCTACTATTACTGCTTCACAAATAAAACCTTCCAGTTTTTTTAATTCTCAGGTTCAAATGTGTAACAGACGGAAGCACGGAGAAACAGAAAAGAGCGATCACCTTTGTAGAAGCCTTCGATGCTGGTGTTATTAAGTGACTCTGCGACGACTTGCTTCAGACTGTTTTTGCTGCGAGTACAGCTGGCGTTCATCTCCACAAAGCTGAAGCCCAACTCCTGCACGCCGACACACAAACACAGTGGAGAGGTTGAGTCAAAAAGAGGCTGAGATCAAAGCAAAATGTTAACTAATATGGTTGCAGCAATACTTTAAAATAATGTGTGAAAATACCAAGAAAAGCACCCAACAACATGCTTGTGTGTTTTCAGACTCACCTCACAGACCAGGGCAGCTGTGGTGGTCTTCCCAACGCCCGGAGGTCCAGAGAGCAGAGCAGCTTTGTGTCCTGATCCATCATCTTTCCCTCCAAACTTACCAAACCTTGCAACTGCACAGCAATGAACAGCACAAAGCACATGCTATTCAACACAGACAGTTTTCACTGTGAAACAAAATGAGCTCGGGTATTTAGTTTCTATTATTACTCTGATTTCTGCTCCTCAAAAAACAAATAGAGATAAACCGTCTGCTACCTGCTGGCTTGGAAGTGCCCCCGCTGTGGTGTTTGTACCAGTTCTGCAGCCAGCGGAGCAGCTTATTGGCACAGCTCTGATCTCCCTGTTGACCAATCACAGACTTCAGAGAGCGCGGGCGGTACTTGTCCACCCACAGCAGACTGGCGTCTTCCCCTGTCGGTGACGGGGATGGTGGTCCTGGGGCTGAAGATGAAGAAGCGGAGGAGGAAAGGCCCAGCTCCCTCCGGGCTGTGTGACCGGAGCCTCTCCCAGGTGGAGTGCCTCTAGCTCTGGTCCTGGCACCGTGGCCTTGTGCAAGGCTGGTCTTTGATGGGCTCGGGGTCTGAGGGGACCTGGAATTACCCTTGGAGGGAGAGATCTTCTGGGCTTTGGGGGTGCTCTTTGAGGTCTTGCTGGGGGGAGTCCTGGTCATTGACGCTTTGCTCTAAAAAAAGAAAACATCCCAGATAAGTTAAAGCACATCAAAATAAAACTCATCATTAAGTGCATTATATAACTGCAGCTAAAGACCAACTGAAATTAAATTGTTTCTTCTGCTACAACATACAGATAAGGTCTGTAAATCAACCAAATGAGCATTTCTGTTGTTCTTCCTTTCAATAAAAAAATGTAAAAAAAAAATTTTAAATTCACTTTTACTGCAAAAAAAAAAAAAAAATTGTTTGTGATTTTTGTTGGACTTTAAAAAAGGTTTTGACATCTTCTAGGTTCAAATTATTCCACTGCTAATGAAATAAACAATGGAATCACTTTGTAAACAGCATGATTTAAATAAAAATGTGAGAGCTGACCTCAGCCTCTGCAGCGATCTCATACTTGGACTTCTTTCCGGGTTTGGTTCTGATCAGCTCCAACAGACCATCCTCATCCAGGATCTTGGTACCGAGACTCTCCGCCTGAGTATAACGACAATTGTACAGACATACTGTATTATTATACTGTATAACAGATTCAAGAGAAATAGTACAGAAAAGAGGCATGAAGGGGAAGACAGAAAGTCTCAAATTAGGGAGATTCCTGCTGCTTGAATACTTCTTTAATTATTGTTGTGTGTGTCATTTTACTCTGCACTCTCAATTTATTAGAGGTTGACAGATAGTGGATTTTTAAAATCTGATATAATAACGATAGTTTGGAGCAGGAAAAAGCAGATAGAAGATTAATTTGGCCAAAACCCTCCCGCGAACATTTTTTTACACCGTCTGAAATTAATCTTTGACTTTATTAGAAACTATATAACTGACATCTAAGTCAAAGTAATAAATAACTAAATATAGAAATCTGCAACTGAACAAACTGAATTTGTTAGTCTGGATCAGGTTGGTCACCTTCTCGAGCTTCGAGACTCCGCTGTCTCTGCCCTGCACCACGTAGGTGGTCTTCTTACTGATGTTGCCCGTCACCTTCCCTCCGTAACGCTCGATGAGGGATTTGGCATCATCCCTCTCCATGGACTCCATGACCCCCGTCAGCACAAACACGCAGCCCTCCAAACAGTTCTCCTCTCCCTGGAAAACCCACAACACAGTCAGTGATTCAGAACAAGACAAAGGCAGTTCAAGGGAAGATGGTGGTCAGTCTGAAGGCTGATGTGTGTGTGTGCGTGTTACCTGTGGGATTTCCTTGGAGCCCAGAGCTCGTGGTCCATCTCTGTTGAGGAAGTTCTTGTAAGCTGCAGAATTGAACTTCTTCTTCTCTGCGTCGTCTGGACTCGTACTTGTGCTCTGATCAGATTGAGAGACAGAGAGGATATTTAACTTGTTTTTAAATGGTTTTAACTTGTGCACTCCATGTTTTTCACTATTTTTTAATTTGTATATATGAGGTGTTTATTAGTTTTACCATGAATGAGGACAAATAAATTGATAGATAATGTCCATCATGATATTGATACAATGCATTTTAACTGACAGGTAAGGGCCTGTGTCCATGTAGCGTTTTCTTGTGAGCACCAGCGTCTTTTTTTTAATTGTTCCCAATGAGGAGAGAGCGTATGCGGCCGCATGTGGGCACCTTGAGAAAATGCGCTGCACCCAGCGTCTTTTTTTCCTGAGAGGTCCGCTTTTTTTTTTTGCGGTCTCTCCAGCGCTTCTAATTGAAAATCTTTGAACCTTTCAGAAAAGTGCTTGTGACGTCACTGCAGAAAACGGAGGAGTACGCCGTGTTGTCTCCGACGGATCGTTGCTCTACCTGTCAGATTGAGCGGTGACAAGCTCATCCACACAAAGTCTGGGGGCAAGCATCCTCCGGTTGTTGCTCATGGTGAAAAAACAATGTCAAACAAACAGATAGTAGCCTAAATGGATAATAAAAAGCAAAGGGACGATGCTAGTCTGTCATACAACGGTGGTGATAATGTTGTCAAGATATTGTTGTCATAAAAAAAGGCTCTGAGCTCATTTTCTATGAAACACTGGGATGACGCGCTCTTCAGTGCCCTGCGGCCGCTTTTCTACCATAAAAAGATTCTACATGGACACGGGCCCTCGGGCATCTACCTTGCTCACCTCTGGTTTCTTGGGAGAAATTTTAACTGTTGTGGGCGTGGTTCCTGCTTTGGGAGTGAACTTCCTGTTTGAGCTCGGCGAAGCGAGGGGCTCTTTTTTGGGAGAGATTTTTATTTTTGTGGGCGAAATTGGTGTTTTGCTCTTTGGCCATTCGTCTCTCTCTTCTTCCTTTTTCTTCATCATGGCCAGTTTGGAGCTGGCTTTGACGGAGGCGGGGCTCTTTTTAGGAGTCAGACCAATCACATCCTCCGACATGCTGCCCCTTCGGTTGGTCTTTGACGAGCTGCTCGTGCTGCCAGTAGCCGAGTCTGTGCTGCTCTTCTTGGGAAATGCGGCAGCAGTTGGTTTCTCATCAGAGCCTTTGCGAGTCTGGATGAGGACACACGTAAAAAAATATATTTAACAACCACTAATATCACAAAACGGATGTTCCTTTGTGTTGCCGTTTGTGTTTTTTAAAATCACCTTCTTCGCTTGAGGCTCCTCGTCCAGCATGGCCAGAGTTCTGGCGAAGTCCTCGTCCTCATGGACCTGCTTTTCCAGCTGAGTGAAGTCGGACCGAGAAAGCAAAAGTATGAGAATGAAAAAGCAGAGGGCAAACTCAACTTTCAATAAAGGTTTTAACAGAGCAGCACATTTTGTCACATTTTCAGTGTTACTCCTGAGACTTTTTAAGTAAAGCCTTCAACACAGTATCATTATTTTGAATTTCAGAAATTCTCCAAAAGATTCATATTTCCATTTTCACATTTCCAGGCATGAGAGGCAAACTTTTAAAGTCCTTCACTTTTGCAGATTTTCTATGACTGCACCAGCTTTCATACTCCTACAGGCGGGAACACTAAGACATTACTAATGCTTATTTTCATTATCGATGACTCTGAAGATTATTTTCTCAAATTAATCTTTTCATCTATAAAATGTAAAAAAAAACCTATACATTTTATATAAATTAAAAAAAAATTTAATTAACAAAAAACATTATAATTTTCCAAGGCCCAACATTACATATTGAAACTGCTTGTTTTATCTAACAGTCTACAACCCACAACCCAAAGATATTCAGTTTACAATCAAATAAATCATCAAATTCTAAATTTTTTGGCATTTTTACATGAAAAATAACTGAAAAAAGATTAACTGATAATAAAAATAGTTGAAGATTAAGATTAATTTAGTTATCGACTAATTGTTTCAGCTGTAATTACAAGTGCAATGAACGAGCAGCTGTTATGTTGATCAGCCTACCTCCATGTCCTCATCCATCTGCAGCTGTTTGGCGATTTGCTCATCACTCATCAGATCATCGGTGTCCTGAGTTGGCTGAGGAGAAGATGAGTTTTTACAAAGTCAAAGTCATTATTTGATCATTATTTAATACGGCAATAAAAGGCTGAGAAGTAAAGGGTTCAGTGGGTGATACTCAGGAAGCCTCAAATCTTGATGGTTTGCATGAAAAAGCAGTCCATGAGAAGAGTGAGAGGGTTGGAAGAGAGGATGTGAAAACAGGAAATAATGAATCAATACTCACAGCTTTTCGTTTGGTGCTTGCTACGAGCTTCTTATCTGAACGCTGAACAGTCGCACTGCCGAAGAAGTCGAATGCTGAGGTGGGGGTTCTTTTGGGCGGAGGAGGCGGGGCTGACTTAGGGGTGACGGGGACAGGAGAAGACTTCACCGCAGCTTTCCCGTGTGTGGAGGAAGGCCTGACGGGAGACTTCAGCTCCTCTTTGACTACCGGACGAGCACTGCCTGCATCTGACTTTGTCTGTTTGGCCGTGCCGTTCTGCTTGGGTTTGGTGACCTTCTTCAGGGTCTGAAAGTTATCACTGTCTGAGTCTACAAACAAAAAAGAGAAATATCCTATCAAAATATATTTTCCATAAATTAGCAAAACATCATTCCTCATCTTCAAGCTGGACACATCTTCTTATTAATGTGTTTGAGTCTCTTCTGAATATGACGAGATGAATGGTTTTATTTTGCCTGTTGCTCTTCCTAACATGTTTGTTTTCAATTTAATTGCTGACATGTATTTTAAATTTCAGTGGTCAACATGCATTGTTTTATGTGTTTTTATTGTGCTGATTAACTGACGGACTCAACTTGACAAAGAATTAATTAGAGAGCAATTACGAGGACGGGAAAATCTTGAGTGCAGGTGTATTTAAAAACATATCTTTTCCTTTATCGTCATCAAAGTAAATGTGACAATTAATCATGACATGGATATGAGGTCATGTTGCACAGCCCAAGCATGCATGTCTGCAATATGATGAGAAACCATCGACCCATTACCTGTTTCAGAGACATACTGCACGGGGTCTTTTTTGGGGGGCGGTGGCTCCGTTTTGCTCGTCTTCTGTTTCTCTTTGGGGGATTTCCTTGACTTCATCACTGGCTTCTCATCCTCAGAGTCTGAACAGACCGAGAAACAAGATGTGCCATGAAGAAAAGACGCATGGTGAAGAGCAACGTGTCAAACTGTTGATCACAGCTGATCAAAAAGTCTCTAGTTTGAGCTTCTCACAGAGCAAAGCATTCATTTTGAAAAATAAATCCTTGGAAATCTTATTTTGATAACACTTTTTTTTATTTTAAAAGTAAGAATATTCAAAGAATGTTCTTACCATCTGGATAAAAACATATTCAGTCCATTGCAAAATAATACTGACTAAAAATATAATGATAACACAGGAGAGGCACAAACTGCATCATGGTGCAGGGGGATTATGTAGTAGCACAAAATCATACATACCTGATTCTATGACTGCACGCTTCTTTCGTTTTTTCTCACTGTCCTTGCGTTTCTCCTCTGGTTTGGAGCTTTTCACCTGAAGCATATAAAAGCCACGATAAAACATGATGAATGAGATGATAAGACAGATGAGTCACTACAAGAAGGAGGACAGGCGGTAACATCATTTCCTTGCCTTGGCGGTCTCTTTCTTTTTCTTTTTCACTTCCTCGTCTGAAGAGAGGGGATTCTTCTTCTTCTTCTCTGTTGTGGTGTTTTCATTTGTAGCTGGTTTCTGCACCGCAGGCTTGGCTGCAGTCGGTGCAAAGAACCGCCTGATGTCCTGTGTGACAACAGAGACAACATGTAACTTTATTATGTTAACCAAGGGGTCTGCAACCTGCGGCTCCGGAGCCACATGCGGCTCTTTAGCTCCTCTCCAGTGGCTCCCTGTGGATTTTCATTTGTATCATTGTTATAAGTCTATGGTACAACAATACGACGGAGTATTAGGGCCACATTGAGGGAAAAAAATTAATCTGAGATTTCGAGAATAAAGTCATAATATTATAAAGTAGTAATTTTATGTGTTATTTTCTTTTTTTCTCGTAAAGTTTTGACTTTATTCTCGTAATGTTCCGACTTTTATTCTCGTAAAGTTGTGACTTTATTCTCGTAATATTACGACTTTATTCTCGTAATATTACGACTTTTATTCTCGTAAAGTTATGACTTTATTCTCGCAATATTACGACTTTTATTCTCGTAAAGTTGTGACTTTATTCTCATAATATTACGACTTTATTCTCGTAAAGTTTTGACTTTATTCTCATAATATTACAACTTTTATTCTCTTAAAGTTTTGACTTTATTCTCATAATATTACAACTTTTATTCTCTTAAAGTTTTGACTTTATTCTCGTAATATTACAACCTTTTTTTCTTGAAATAGTATGACTGTACTCTCATTAAATCATGACTTTATTCTGGTAATATTACGACTTTTTTCTCGTAATATTAGGACTTTATTCTGTAAATCTTAGATGTTTTTTCCCTCAATGTGGCCCTAATACTCTGTACTACATTAACACTTTGGCCCTCACTGCATTAGACTTATATACTATATACTTAGACTATAAACTGTGTGACCTTCATCACAATGATCAAATGTTTTGCAGCTCCAGACAGATTTGTATATTATATTTTTTTGCCTAAAATGTCTCTTTGGATAGTAAAGGTTGCTGACCCCTGTGTTAACCTAATGACACACGTCTTGACTTGAGCACACAGATTACTGCACTGTTATGTCACTGTACTGTTACATACTGGATGCAGATTGATGCTTTATTGAATATTTCACTTTCTGTGCATTGGTTTTGCAGGTAAAAGTGCATAATTTAAAGTCTGTCAACAAAACAGCAGGTGCATGTCAACTGTTACACGACAACAGATGCTCGTAATGTGTTAAACACTGAACTTTTACTGGCTAACTTTAATGAATTCATGACTAGTTTCTCATCTTTAGCAACACTGCGCACTTGACCTGCTGCAGCTTTCAACAAGACAACAGGATTATCTTTGCTCCATGTAAACGCTCAGTTTATACAGACAGGTTGCACACAGAGAGAGTAAATAGTGTAACGTTGTAACCTACCATTATGAACAGTCTTTCTCGCAGTTTAGTTTCAGGTTACTTCTCAAAAAACACTAATGAAACCCTGATGAGATGAACTGTTTGGCGCGAAGCTGGATTCTGTCGCCTGGTGATGACACACAACTAACCGGGAGTTGGTTGGTGGTTGGGGTACGTCATGTTTACGTCTGTGCGTCATGTGCGTCACCGAGCGTGCCTTTTTGGTTTTATTTATTTTCATACAAAAAATATTTAATTATAATAAAGGAAACAACAAAGAAATGACCAAAATGGAAGAAAAATAACAAGAGAAGGGGGAAGTAAATAGGATTATCAGTAGAAGAAACATGAATATATTTAATATTAAATGTATACAGTATAAATGCTATTAGAGATAATTAAAATATATTTTGACATATTAAAAAAAATTTAGTTTTCTATTCTAAAATCTCAGACTGATGAAACTTAACAAATCGATCAGATATTGATTAAAAGAAGGGCGTCTGTTAGACCCCCAGATGCAGCTTAGAGCATGATGTAGCCTAAATAAAAAAAGTTTGGAAACTTGTGATGTCCAACTTGTAAGGATCATGCATTTGTGGGATGAGCAGCACAGCTGATTAGATAGATATGTATATATATATATAGATAGATAGATAGATAGATAGATAGATAGATAGATAGATAGTAACTTTATTAATCCCGAGAGAAATTCAAGTTTCCAGCATCACAGTTCCATAGTGCAAAACATGTTAGTAAAAAGGCAGTAAAAAAGTTAGTAGGACAAAGTACAAAGTCAAAAATAAATATACCAGATATAAAAATACAAGGAGATGAAGAAAACTGTTCAAGCTGAATATAGTGCAGGGTAACAGCTGTGATACAGGACTATTAAAAAAATAAATATAGTGCAGAAGAGACTGTTAAAAAGTAGTATAGTGCAGGGTAACTCCAGTAGCTTAGTCTATGAAAGTGCACTGTGTGCATTATTATCTGTCCTGCAGACATGTATACAGTATGCTATTAGAGATAATTAAAATATATTTTGACATATTACACATGAATTTTTAGTTTTCTATTCTAAAATGTGAGACTGATAAAACTTAACAAATTGATCAGATATTGATTAAAAGAAGGGCGTCTGTTTGGCCCCCTCGCATGATGTATCCTAAATATGTCACTTAATTTAAACCTCTTTTGCAGAAGCGTCCTGGCCAACATAGCAGGACCACATAGAAATTAAAACATAAAGCTTAAAACACATGTAAGACACACTTATAATGAATAAGATAAAATATGAGAATAATCAAGTTTCACTTTATGAATATATCCAGGTTATTTTTTGAAAAAGATTATGTAAAATGTAAATGAGGGAACTTTTTTTAACTTTCAAGGGAACACGTTTTTTACATTCAATTTGAGTCCTAAAACAGCGGAATAATATTCTATACATCAATTGATTGTGCCACCTCATATAATTAAAAAAAATATAATAAATAGAAAAATTAAAAAAACTGATGGTAGGTGGCGGGACATGAACTGTGGTCTTCAGTGTCAAAGTCAGACACTTTGTACAGATTTTATAGTGCTATTATTCTGTAATTCACACATTGTTCCTTCCTTTGCTCCTCGGAAACAACAGTCATTAGTTGAGGAGAGATTGGCCTGCTACTGTACGTTAACCTGCCCTTCCTCACTGCAGTAGTCATTACAACACTCTGTATACATTTTTCTTTTGCATAAAGCAATGGAGAAGATTTGTAATGTTTTTTTAAGTTCACATTTGGAGAAGAAGAAGTTGTATATTTCCACAGCAGAAAACCTCTTGGGACAGTTTCAAGTGCATGTGAAATGACCTCTGACTATGTCCATTTGAATAATTTTGTGTTTGTCCAGATGGTGACACCATAACATGGTGTCACCATGTTATGGTGTGTGTATATATATATATATATATATATATATCTCATCGTTTTCCCATTTATACTTTTGATTCGCTGTTATTGTTCAATTGTTATCTCACATTTATATTTTTGCCAAATTTATTCCACAAGTGCCGTTTTAGCTAAACCCATTGTGACCTGCAGCAGCTAACAAAATGAACCAGAGAACAGATGATTTGGAAAAGTTGGGAGTTTTATTGGTCATAATGGGACATGGTGAAATATTATTCAGGATCTTGCTCCACCACAGTGGTCTTCTCGCTGACGTAGATGCCGTCCAGGAACTTCCTGATGTCCTTCTTTCTGACCGTGGTGGCCTGTTGGATCAAAGCCGCTGA
>CAKAOI010039132.1:0-17764 GCA_916701655.1 Sebastiscus albofasciatus
ATGGCAGCAACTCAATGCATTATGTCATCTAGACGTGGTGAAGACGACTTGCTGAAGTTCAAACCGAGCATCAGAATGGGGAAGAAAGGGGATTGAAGTAACTTTGAATGTGGCATGGTTGTTGGTGCCAGACGGGCTGATCTGAGTATTAAACTGCTGATCTACTGGAATTTTCACCACAACCATCTCTAGGGTTTACAGAGAATGGTCCCAACAAGAGAACAGATCCAGTGAGCGGCAGCTGTGTGGACGGAAATGCCTTGTTGATGTCAGAGGTCAGAGGAGAATGGGCAGAGTGGTTGGAGATGATAGAAAGGCAACAGTAACTCAAATAACCACTCGTTACAACCAAGGTATGCAGAATACCATCTCTGAACGCACAACACGTCCAACCTTGAAGCAGATGAAGACCACCCGGTACTAGCAAGGTGTACCTACGGGTGGGACAAAAAACACCAGGCTTTCGCCCAGGAGACCACCGTTAGTGTTCTCTGTGAAATCAGAAGTCAATGTTGATTTATTTGTCATGTAACTTCCGTACTTAAATTACGCCACTTCTGTAGTTATTTGAACCCAAACTACCATCTCTTCCTAAACCTAACTAAATAGTTTTGTTGCCTAAACCTAACCAAGTGGTTTCCTGTGAAGACAGAAGTTTATTTTGAAAAGACTGGAGTGGATATTGACACGTGAGTCGCATGTTGCTGGACATTCAGAGGAAAACGCACAAAAAAAGAGGAATAACTTTACGTAAAATATCACAAACCGTTGTATGAGGATACTTTGAACCAGGCGTTCTGAGACAAACAAGTGTTATGTAGAAATAAAGAACTATAAGAGTAATAAGAAGACGACAATCAGGATGACAGCGATGATAATGATGAACTGAAACTGAACAACAGGACAAAGTCAGGTGAAACTTATCCAAATATGTTCTCCGCTATACGTCTTCCCCAGCTCCTTAAAGGGGCGTTCCAGGTATTGTCCTCTGCTAGTTAAGGTTTGAAGTTGTGTAAACAGGACTAAATGGCAGGGAAGCTGCTGAAGATCTGAGAGAAACTCTGATCAAAGGCACCTTTACATGCAGCCGGTGTCAGCGCTGTGCATTTGTGTGTGTGTGTGTGTGTGTGTGTGTGTGTGTGTGTGAGTGTGTTTCCCACAGTGAGATGACAGACACAGATCTGTCTGGTGTGGTTCCTTCAGAGGCCCTGTTGCATTTCGACAGCCTCTGTTTGCACAACACAAGCCATGGAAAGCGCGCTCACCTGCACCGAAGCGCACACGAGGCCTCACGTGGACTCCTCCCGCTGGACCGAGGCCACCATATGTGCTCAAATAGGTGTAAAAAAAAAAAAAAAAGAAAAGCAGATCTAATGCTGACGTTTTAAAGGAACACATCAATAGGGACGGTGAATGGACAAATTACTCTGCTTCAGCAAACTGGACAAGTGGCATGTGAGTGATGGACAAATTCCCAGGTAAAAGCTTTGCGTGTTAAAGACACCTTTATCCTTGACACCTCTTGAGCAAACAAAGAAAAGGGAGAGAAAAGAAAGAGGAAGGGTGAAAGAGAGAAAAGCTGAGGGGGTTGAGTTCAAGACAGCTTCCCTGCTCAGCGAGAGCTGCCCTTTGAAAATCCCTTTGACAAAAAGAAACGGGGCAAAGTAAATGTCTTTCCAGGAAGTCCAAACTCTGGAGCGTTTTTGCCGATTATTGTTCGAGGTGACATTGCATGAGAGCTCTTTTGGCTGGGCTGCTTCCATGCAGTCCAATCCCGAGGTAAAGGGACCACCCATTAGCCTTGCCTGAAGAAATGCCCATTCAGTCTATTCACAGACCTGCCTGTCTCTCTGGGCTCGCTCCTGGCCGGGGATTGTGGCTGGGGAGCGGGGGGGAGTGGCAGGGTTCCTAAAAGCGGAGATCTGGGGAATGAAGTCTGGTTGCCGTGGGCTGCAGAACGGGCTAGACCAAGCCAGAGTCGAGGGGGTCTCCTGCTGCGGGAGAGCAGGGCTTTGATTCGCCACTCGGCTCCACGGTCGTGTCCCCGAAACAATCGACGGCTAAAGCCCCGGGGGCCAGGCTTGGTGAGAGGAAAAGGTTAGCGGTAGGGTGGGCGCATGTTGTGCATGGTGGTGACAGTGACATTGACAATGATGGGGGGACAATGTGGCGGCAAGCAGCTGTGTGGGAGGTGACAGTGGGGTGAGGAGAGAGGTTGAGTCTCGAGGGGCTCTGCTAACAGACTTCTTGGACTGAAGTGTTGGAGTGAAAGGGGGCAGGCCTTCACTTTAGTTCAGAGCTGGGGACGCATAGAAAGTGTGTGTTGAAATTCTGGGGCATTCGGAGGCTCTGTTTGTGTTTGTATAAGCTTTGGTAGAATGTGAGTGCAGGAATCACAAAGCCAGGCTGTGTTTTTGATGCACAACGTGTAGTTGTATACGTCCACTCCTTGGATATTATTAGAAGAGGACATTTGTGTCTCGCTCTTTGTCGTTGTCTCTCATATAAGTGCTGTGCGGGTTGAAGGGCAGCCTTGACAGAGCCCTCATGGCTCCAGCAGATGGGATCGGGCCCACCTGAGTTCAGCCTCACGTGTCTGTTTCATATTACTGCTCCCAGCATCTGACAATGTGGCTCACATTATGGGAAGCTGCACAGCACTGCGGTGAGATCGGAAATTGATTCAGATAGTGTGCATTGAAGGGAATGACCTAATTACTTGGCAATTCATCAGTTGCAGCAACCTCCCCGAGAGTGACTCACTAATAGACCCCCCGACTGTACGTTTTATTGGGTGTCCTTAAAAAAATTGAATTTCCTTTGACAGCTTAGAGAGCTTTGTGAGGTTTCCTTTCCTCCAATAGCTGGTACGGAGCCGAATTAGCCCGTAGGTTTGTGTTACAATCAGGAACGGGTCCCAAGGTAGGAAAGCAATTTGCGGCATATAAAGTCATGTAGTAGTTTGGATTTATACGGACTTCCACCTGCAACAACTACTGTCCTGTTAAAGGAAATCTTGGATTTGGCAGGCAGTACACGTGGCTTTGAACCACTTCAACGTGGCTCATAATTGTGTCTGACAGAGAGAATTCAATATCATTTCTATAGATGTCACTCTGCAGGTAGAGATACTTCATTGTATCAGAGCTTTGCATATGGCACTATAAACATGCAAGTACAGTTAATGTTTCCAGTACTGTTATTGTAGCTAATAATGATCAGCTGTTTAAATGTCCTATGGTAGAAAGAAGAGACCCATAGTCTGTACAATGCTCACACAGAATACAGGCATATTAAAGAGGACCTATTATGCTCATTTTCAGGTGCATACTTGTATTTTGGGTTTCTTCTAGAACATGTTTACATGCTTTTAAGTTAAAACGCTTTACTTTTCTCACACCGACTGTGCTGCTTCACCTCTTTTCACCGTGAAACTCTCTGTTTGAGCCCAGTCTGCTCTGATTGGTCAGCTGGCCCACTCTGTTGTGATTGGTCAACCGAACCAAACTCTTCAAACTCCGCTCCAGCTCCCCTCTAACTAGCTTTGTTTGAGGGCGTGCCAAACCAGCCGCTAGGCAGGTATTATGCAAATGTGCTACTTGGTGACATCACCACGATATGGAAGAAAAGGCGTGACTTCAAACAAGGCGATTCAGGCAGTTCAGGAGCAATGTTTCTGTCGGGGAGAGTAACTCCCTTTGGTGTGGACTTTGCAGACCTTTTACATGCACAAAAAACTATATAGCACACTAAAGGAAAGGGGGGGAAAGGCACAAAATCATAATAGGTCCTCTTTAACATTCTTCTACAGTAGGAATACAATGCATGCAAGTCGCGGGAGAAAAGATGCTGCACAGCAAATCAGAGATTTGAGCGTGACTTCAATGAACTGCAAGGCCAGCTAGTGCATGTGGATTAAGGTTCTGTGTGGCGCCTTTAGCGCTACATGCCAACACAGCAGAAATACCTTGTTTTAAAATAGCCAATCTCATCCCAGAAGAGACTTCCAACACAGAACACCTCCCTTCTCCTTGAGCTTGATGGGGCCCAGGGAAGGAGCCGCCAGAATGCTGATAACTCCCCCCCACCATTCACCGACACTCTGGTTCATATTTTTGTGGAGGTCCATTGACTTTCTCCTTTTCAGTCTCCCTTTAATCCCTGGGTCTGTGTCCTCAGTGGCTCTCTACAGAGGGGCTATTATTCAGGGCCTTATTACTGCGCCCCTCGCGGCTTATCTCCTTCCTGGTGACAGTCTTTTCAAGCCTCTCCCTAATGACCTGGGGAAGCTCACATGCTCAACTTCCCAGGGCTGCGGGGCCCCGCTGATGTCAGAGGGGGTGGCCCCCACGCAGGGGCTCCTGGGCCATGCCAAAGAAAAAGAGAGAGGCACGGAAAGGTCCTGCCACAGCCGTGCGTCACAACGCGTCACACATCCACAGTTTCCGTGCTTCTGCTGCGTCCTTCGCCTCGTGCAGGTGACGAAGCCAAGCCCAGCGTGCAGGAGGACTCCTCTAAGGGGCCAGCGCTCAGAGGACCCAGAGGACCCTCGGCCCATTCTGATTAAAATAAGCTCAGCTTCTCAAAAGGTGGTGTTGGAGTCTATTTGGACCGGGTAGATTGTGATTTAGTTTGCCGTGATCATAGAAATCTCAGCTTGTTGTGCTGCATCGGGGTGATGTCACAAAAGTGTTTGAGGTGTAAAGCAGCAAAGTCAAGTGAAATAATCAAGTGATGCAATTTCATTAAGATCCAAACCTCATGTTGATATTCCAAAGTGGTCTGCTGGCACACGCTGTGATACATTCTGTATTCTTAAACCTTGATTAAAAGTCTGCTATAGCCAACCATTCGTCTTTGTCAAGACAAGTGAGAGACTGAATTGCATTTATATGAGTGAACGCTTTTCATTTCACTTACATGGAACTTCTTGTCCCAGTTAATCAAAAGGATGGATCCCCAGACTGGCACCTCCATTTCTATTCAATCCCACCAGATTGCTGCCGACTCCCTTCAACGTGTCCCAAACATTGCATTACAACGTACAACAAATATCATGCATAGAGGCTATTGAAGCACAGAAACCTCCAGCTGTTTGCAGCCCAGCTTGCTCATTCACATGCAATGTTAAATCACATGAATGCTATAGGAATCAGTGAGGAGGAATGAACTCTCTTTTGGGTGATTGTCAGTGAACACGGCGTCCTACTGGTGCACCTTCTAATTATCATCCCCATCTCCCTGCTTAACCCTGTGGTGTCTTTGGAGAGGTTGGAAAAGGACATGGCTGTCCATTATGCTTCCATCTCAGATTGGAACCCCCAGGATACAATAAGCTGACTACAATTTGGTCATCGGAGAGCAGGCACGCTGCCGTCTGCTGTATACAGAGATCACGGGAAATGTGACACAGGTGTCTTCCTGCTTCCTCACATGGCATGCAGGCCTGTCGCCCTGAGGCCAGGCGGGGAATCGACACTCCTCAGTGATTGTGTCTCTGAATCGTAAACTACTTCAAACTTTGGGAAAACATGTTGAGTTGGTCCAATTAAGAAAGGAATGACTTTAGAGAGGCTGTTTACAACACAAAGGCTGGAGACATGCAGGGCAAGCCCTGGAGGAGGTGATGTAGTCTTCTGCTCTTCTTTTCTCTTCCTTCCTACATCCCCATCTGGTCCATCTTTACAGCTGTGAAAAGCCCTGTGAGTGTAGTGTTAGACCTTCGGATAAAGGGAAATACTTGTTTCATAAACGTGGGTCCTGTTTTTGTTTTGGCCAACAAGGAAAACATATGCCTAAGTTTATTTGGAAAGCCAAAATTCATGACCCAAACTGTCCGTTGTAAACATCCATGACAGTTTACAGTCGGACTTCCTGGTTCAACTTTGACCTATCATACTTGCCCACGTGTACACATTTTTTCTGGTGCGATAAGGTATTATTACTGACATTTTGGGGACACTGGTGCTGTCTTACAGATAACTTGGAGGTCGAAAATTTCCAACCTCCTACTAGAAAAAGTATAATGGAACGCCGCTCAAAGTCAGAGTTCCTACTTGTGAACTACCCCAATTTCATGAAGAAGCAGTTTTCTGACGTCACACAACAAGGGAAGCGCACTTCGTAAATGGCAAACCATCAACTAATAAGGCAGCGTTAAGTAGTGGTATTTGCCTGTATTTGATTAAAATAATATCATATAGTAAAACTAGATTTTGTTTACGTTTGACGTCGTGCATCTGGAACGCTTGGAGGTCGGAAGTCGGAAATTTCAACTGGGAAAAGTCCAACCTCCGAGTTAGTCTGTACCACAGCATAACTCTCAGTCTTCCCTCCAAAAAGTGGTTTACATATTCTTTGTAATGTTAGTTTGTTTACAAGCTGTCTGACCATCTGACTGCTCGTGTTTCTCGCTCCGACTTCAATGCAGCAATGTCACCTTGTTCCCAGCAGTTAGTGAGAGCAGTAACCTGCGGAAATGATGTCCCAAACCATGTAAATCAGAGCCGAGCTGCAGTTCATAATTCATCATTATCCCAAAAACACTCACCCTCCTACAAATCATCTTTACCACTGAAAGATTCCTGTCAGCACAACTTGAGGAATCTCTGCAAAGCCTCTCGGAGCGGAGCCACCGATGCCCTTTAACCCTTTGCTTTGTGTTTTCATTGGTGCTTTTAGCCACGCCTAAACCAACTTTTAATCACCCCAAAACACTCATCCCTCCCCTCCCCTGCCTCCATCAACAAGGTCACCGAGGGGACAGAAGAATGTGCAGGTAAAACACAGCAAATGCACCTTTCCAGTGAAAGAACAACCTAATTAACAGCAGCTCAAACCAACCACACACCCAAAACTACACAAAGCATCTCAGCAAGAGAAGGATTACGCTCAGAGTGCTAAACAAGCCATCAAATTAGGTGGAAATCCATTAACCCGCTGGGGTCATCGTAGTCTTGTACACAAAAAGGTACCTTCCCTTTAGAGTGAGTCCCATCTGTAAATGTTTTGACTTCAGCTCTGTCAATCAGAGATTGCATTATTTTCCAATCCCATTTTCCAGCATTTACAATGACAGTTATACCGTGACATAAATACACAACAATATAAATTTGTTCTACAAAGAAAATGTTCAAACAATCTCTTGTTTATTTGTGTTATGCTGTATTGTTCTCCAGCTTCATATTTACTCTTAGTCTTAAGAAAACATCCTCAGCGTCTCGTCCTTGTTTCTGTAAACAGCCACCACATCTTGAGACTGGTCATGAATGAAAGTTAGATACAGTATTGTGCGGTCTTAATCCTGACAAGTCAGCACAACATCCTGAGATCAGACAAACAGTCGGTCTGTCCCCTGAGACGGACTAAAACTCCTGTGGTTATGGATCCTGACAACTCAGTTGAGCTAAAAAAGACCCAGCGACTGTGTTCCTGCACGGTAACAACTGGCATCAAAGGGAAAGGGGGGAAAGGGGGCTCTGATAATAATGGAAAGTGTTTTGACATCCAAGGTTTAAGTAATTATTGGATTTAGATAAGAGGGGAATTCCATCCGATGTGAGGTAAAACAAACAAAACAGGAGATTGCAAATTATTCCACCAAACAGCAGAAGTCCCACTGTAGCCTCGGGGCGGGCGGAGCACACTCACTCGCATTACATCATGGATGGAATCACACATGGAACAATGGAAAAATGCATGTTGGTACAGTGCTGTAGAGCTGTGTAGCTTCCCTGCAGGGTCAGCATCGGGGCAGAAGGAATTTACTGCACAGGAGAAAAGTATATTTCTGTAGTTTGCTGCATTTCTTTTATTAAATTAATTAAGTTTGAGTCTAAAGTGATGATAACGCGTTAACGCTAATTCATTTTAATGCCACTAATTTCTTTAACGCATTAACGAAATCGATCTTTCGGAGGTTGTAGTGGGATCAGCAGGTGAAGATACTGATTCTGGACAATATCTGTCATTGTTTTGTGTTGTTAATTGATTTCCAAATAATAAATATATAAATACATTTGCTAAAGCAGCATATTTATCCACTCCCATGTTGATAAGAGTATTAAATACTTGACAAATCTCCCTTTAAGGTACATTTTGAACAGATAAAAAATAAGTGATAAATTGTGATTAAATATTGTAATCGACTGACAGCCCTAGTCTAAAGTAAAGAGTTTAAAAAAAGTGAGTAAACCGATGTATTGCAAGTGAATATGCAGCCATGAAATGCTCCGTTCCTGACACCGAACCAACTGTGACTCAACTTGTTCCACATCCTCTGCGTCTGTGTGTTCTTTAATTAGAAATGTTACAACAAAATGGAACATGTAATCATGGCCTGGGAGGCACTGTTTCTTTTTCCAGATGCAGGTGGGGACAAATACAAACTCTATTAAAGTAAACTCTGTGTTTGAACAAGCAGATGCACACAAACTGCATTACACACAATAGCAGAAACAAATACTGCAAATTGTGTGAATTCCTAGCTGCTGATATAAGATTGTGTTTGGCTTTGCATTTAATCTACTGATCAGTTTGCCAATAGGTAGAGCTTTCCTCTCAGACCAGCCTTCTTTAGGAATTACCTCCGCACATTATTTATATGCAACACCACTGGAAGTAGTCCTTTAGACAGTGTTCATGCTGAAGACCAAAACAACTTAAAGCAAAAAGTCACTCCTTTCAATTTTATCTTTTTCCTTCTAACATTGTTTTCTGTCCTTTTCTGTTTCTAATGTCCAAACTGAATCTGTCTTTTCCCACTCTCTAATCTATCTTTCTTCTCCTCCAGCAATATATTAGAGTGTTCCTCCAGTCCGACGCAGAGAGAGACGAAGTGCACTCCCTGCCCTTTGACCTGGTGCTTACCGTCTGAAAGGACATTAGAGGTAATGACACCTCTTCAGACATCACAAGAAATCACTGCTCTGTTACCCACAGACATTATTCCTCACATACCAAGCAGCCCTTAAACTCATCCCTCCTTTTATACAACCTACAGAGACACGTTGTACGCAAACATGCTAATGCCCACCTTCCATCACACTTAAAATATATGACCCATAAAACCCCCCCGGTGGGTATCTCTCTCTCTCTCTCTCTATCTCTCTCTCTCTCTCTCTTAGGGCATCTGTCTCAAACACCTCAATTTGTCTTCCTTATCCCCGAGGACCTGTGTGGTGCTTGTGTGTGTTTATGGAGAGAATATAGCTTTACAACTGCCAGTGAGCATTCCCGGGTTTAGTGATGCACATCAATCACTTTGCAAGTTGTGGTGTGAGCCTGTAGCTGGAGATTCTGATGAGATAATACTCTCCACAACAGCTTTACATGTTTTGTCTTAACTGACCGTTTGCTAACCCCCTCCGTTGAATAGCAATTGTCCAATCATAGCTTTGGGTCTGTCATGCTTTGGATTTCAACACATGTCGAAGTGATGCTCGTGGGGCTGCAGTAAGAGCCATAGTACTCTGCATCTAAAGAGTCTGGAGGCGGGTGGTTTCTCTTTTATAGCCTGACACGACACATCCACTGTGTAGTATTCCCTCACTGTGTGGGAGCCGGCCCTGGATAGTGCTACTATACGTTAAAACAAAATATTAGTCCTTACCCTCAAAGCTTTGAGCATAAATCTAATGTTGACACACTACAGACGACAAGCTAACTAGCTCTACACGGCAATACAAGAACCATCCTTTATTTACACTAGTGCAGCGTCTGTTCGGAGCACATTCCTGTCGGGAACGGGCCGATCACTCAGCCCTCGGAAGTTCTGCTTGCAGCGTTGTCAAGAACCGCGGTATGGCTGCTTGTACCCAAAAAGTGTGAAGTTCATTGGATGAACGTTTCTCGAGATATGCGAAGGGCAGTCAGACAAACATACACAGACAGACAGAAAATACTTCCTTTATAGTGAGATGATGCTGCTACAGCGCCACCTATGGGCCAAATGGCACCAAATTTGCTGCGGTCGCAATCGCACAAAGCATTCAGGAGACGTGACATTTTGAGGACCAGCTACTGAGCAAAACTGCATGGAACATCAACAATCCAAATTCCAAATTGGTCCAGAGATGTTCTGTACGAGTGCTGAAAATTTGTAGCAAAAAAATCTGATTTGGACAAAATTCGAAATAGTGGAAAAGCAATCTAGACGCAAATGTTCATGGCTTATATAGATAGATTTGTCTGGACACACAGAATCCAGGGAATTTTGTTTCTGAGACTTGTGTTTCAAAAGATACAGTCTAAAATGTAAAGTTCATTGTTGTAGCGCCACCATCTGGCCAAATTACACCACATTCGACACCGCACTCCCGTGGGTCCTGAGCAATACACCCACCAAGTGTGAAGTAGATGCTAATAATACACAGAAAGACAGACAGACAGACAGACAGACAGAGACTCTTGCTTTATAGTTAGACGTCTTCTGAATGGATCATCAACTGGTGAGGGTGCTGACTTGTTTTCCTGGGATATGTCGCTATCAAGTGCATTTATATTATTTAAATAACATTTAAAACCATGTTTTTCCATTGTTCTTGTCTTATAACAGAATTGGAAAGATTGACAGGCACAGTGACAGTAACTGAGGGGGGGGGGTTAGGGCTTACCAAACCGTTTGTCCAGGTGGTCCAGCAGGTCTACTTCAGTTATCTGGAGCCCGATCGGACTCTCCCTCCCTCCCTCTCTCACTCCTCTTCCAGCTGTAATAGACGCAGGGAAAGGAAAGTAGGTGACCAGCGCACTGCAGAGAGCAAACAGCGTTATCCAGCCTCCTCCAGACCTGGCGGCGTGCGTCCCTGATACCATCTGTACTCTATCAATGACAGACGGGGTGTGGCATGGCAGATTCAAGGGTTTAGGTGTGTGTGTATCTTGATGGATGTCGGCCAGTTGGTGGTGTGGATGTAGGGGGGGGCCTGCTGGACAAACACTCAACGTGATCCGTCAGGAATGGACCGGCCACAACCTTCGTTCACCTATACTTTGGAGTTTTTTCTGAATGGGACCAGTGTCGATGTCTAATGTCTGCATGTAACTGCAACCTCATACAATAACACTGCTTTAAAGACATTTTCAGTGTATTACAAACATTTGTGGACACATTTACACCCTTTACATCTTGTTGTGATAACACATAATACAACATATACTGTGCCTACTGTAAGTATGTAAGGGATAATGTACAGTGAGCCAGTCATTGTTGTGAAAGAGACCTCGACACGAAAAATCCCATAATAACCTTTCAGCATATTGTAATTCAAGTGTTCTGAGAGTAAACTAGACTTCTGCTCCTCCTCATGGCTCTGTTTTCAGGCTTTAGGACATCTAGCCCGTGATGGGAGACTTTGACCAATCACAGGTCATTTCATTGAGAGAGCGTTCCTATTGGCTGTGCTCCGGTCATGTGACCAGAACTTGGCGTTCCTTCAAGAGATGGAGCAAACTCTCTCACTTTCCAGCTAAACCTTCACTACAAGATGATTCTGAGAACATCTGAGGAGAGAAATAGGCATTAACGTAACAGAATATTGATTCATATTTGATCAGCGCTGCCTAGTTTGACCGTTTGGTCGGAGTTCAGAGTGATCGACAGCCGGCTCTCAGAGACGACAGCTGGACAGCAGACCTCAGATCAGCTCTGACTGCTTGTTTTTCTCCGGTCTGTGAAATCTTGCCGATGCCGTTGGGAGCACTGGAGGACACAGAGGAACATGATTTATTTTCAGGTTACCTGTTTCATGCAACTACTGTCACGATATAAAGACGTTTTATAAAAATAACTTTTTTTTTAAATCATATTTGTTCCAATCTGTCTACTGCAGCTTTAAATTGTGTTTTTCTGAATTTTAGATAGACAGATAGGAAACAGCAGATTAAGGGGGAACATTTTGGAAAGAGAACTAAATAAATATTAAAAATAATTTAACGTTTTTATTCAGACTTCTGACAATAATTCTTACTGTACATAATAAACTATAAAATATTGGTATTAACTGTAATCTCAGTTATCATTCAAATGCGTTCGCTACAGTATTACTAATACACCCCAATAAACCAAATGATGTAGTCCAACCAGTTATTGTTGAAATCATTTACAGATCAGTGTTCTCTGGGCAGGATTTGCTTCTCACCCAGCGACAGTCATAATGATAATCCCAGGCCTGTAATCTGTAGGACTCGGTTTCCCAACAGAGCCACAGTCTGTACTTGCAGCTCCCTCGCGGACTCACTGACAGACTGACACTCGTCGTCGGCGAGCACTTCTGCCTCGGCTTTTGATCTACTCTTCAATTACACCATGTAGCAATCATCTCCGCATCCCAAAGATGGTGATTGAAGTTAAAAGGATTCACACTGATAATTTACCAACACACTCTCTGCTATGTTCGGCAGCCACGTTTCAGAAAGCCGACTTTTTTAAGGGAGTTTACAACTTTGTTATTTTTGATCCTTTAATTGTAGATATTTATATTTTTCCGGTTAATTTCCATGCCCTACAGTTGTACCTGTATGGGCTACATACTGTACATACTGTAACATGCAGAGCTATAGACAACACTGTGTTTTGGTTTACGATGACACCCTCAGATTTACATGACAGCTAAGTGCTCGGAAATGGGGCCCCTGTTCTGAACATCCACAAGCCTTCCTTTACGTGACAGGTTTTTCCAAAAGGTGCAAAGGTGAAGCATGAGCAACTTGAAATCTATTGAAAAAGTCCGACCTCTTCTTGAGGGAAACACTGGAGGGTTTAACATACAGACATACATACATGCAACACATGACAGGATTAGCACTTTTGTAGGTATTGCATAAAGGATTATGAAATGTGTGATCCTGCCGTTGGTTCCCATGTTCAACTTTAAAGGAAAAAATCTGTTTGTTTTTTTACAACATACTGTAAGTATTATTTTTAGTTTATGATTTAAAGCTTAAAGGGACTGTTTGTAACTTCTTACACGTATAAATCATTGCAGGTCGGTGTCTCATGAGCGCTCCTGTGTGGCTACGCTGTTCAGACTCAGACTCCAACACAAACTAGTGAAGCCGGTCTGTTAAACAGTGTTGGCCGCGGTCGGAGGACGCAACGGAGACCGTAGCTTTGGTCTCCAGGGCCGGGGACCCTGTTCTCTCCTCCTCTGCCTGCCTTCACTCACACACCGCGCTCATTCTCGCTATTTCACTCCACCTCTCACGTGCATGCTGCTCACTCCACACTGCAGAAGAGTTAGTTCAGCTCTGAGAATATCTAGTGAATGTACAGTGGATGTTTGGTCAGAAATAACTGCTGCAGCTCCTCCAGACCAACAGATCATCAACAAAAGAGCCATTTCTTTCCATACCTCTCACCCACATAACCATCCTGTCCACCATTGTCCTGCTGTTTAATCCATAGACTAAGTCTGTGGTGGATGTGTTCAATCCACCATATCATCCACAGCCACCATTATTCCGAGCTGTTCTTATTTATAGTCCACTAAACATTGCCACCAACAGTTTTTCAATCTGGATAAAGGATAAATCCACAGGATTAGCATGATTCAGCATTCTAAGTGTGCTTTATAAGGGCTTGTCGGGCATAAACCCCGAGTGTAATCAATGCACAAGACAAAACGGCTTTAGTTTTTGGAGATTGAGAGGGATGAATCGCATCATGAAACACTCACAATCGTCGTTATAATGAATGGGAACTCAATGTTTGTGCTTCTGAGGGGTGATTATGATATTTATGACTTGACCACAAAGAGAACACAACCCTGGGCTGCTGAGGAGCTGTGGCTTGGATACTAATATTTATTCCTTTTGTATATCTGTTATTTATTATGGATAACGGATTAAGCAAGTTTTAACAAAGCATGTAATTGAAAGGGAGCGTACAGGGTAATTCCATGACCACCAATGGATTTAACTATTATGAATAAACCACAGACTGTATACAAGAAGTGGATGTAGTCACCGTGACATCACCCATTGGTTTGTGGGCTACGCTTTTGAAGCCTTGAGTTTGGCATTTTGGTTGTCGCCATCTTGGTTATTTGCAACCAGAGGTGACACGAGAGGGTGGAGCTGAGTACAACTGAACGCTGAATAAGACATTTTTAGGCGACCAAATTGTTACAACTAACTTTCACGATCTAAATCCGCACTGTGAAAGGGTTAAAGACAAAAACTCCCAGACCGGACAACGCCGTGGTAGCAACCTGTCAATCACAATACTAAATGATTCACATTTCCATGTGAATCATTTAGTATTCTATGCTGTATTTGTTTTGCATATTATTTCAGCCACCAAAGAGCAAACAGGCGAACCTTACCAAAAAACAGCTACAGTGTATGTCAATGTGTCAACCCCTTTATTTCTCTTCTTTACTCTTTCCTTGGCGTAGCCCTTAACCTCATCCATCAACGTGTCGCAACAGGTCCTCAAGGAAAAGTGAGGAACAAATAAGGTGGAGCATTGTTTTATATAGTTTGAAGAATAAACCACCTGTGGCGGTCTTTTGTCATCTGTGAGCTGAGAATATTCTCAAGGCCTCAAAGCTGAGGTCTAGACCTGCTTTGAAGTCTCAGAGGAGCTCATTGTGAGAGATGGGAACAACCACTCCAATCTGCCTCGGGTTATTTATCCAACTAAAGACTGGTATTTTCAAGAGTATTACAGGATGACAATACAAGGGGGGAAAACCGAGAAAAGAGAGATCAGAAAACCTTCAACAAATTAGGAATTTGTAAACCATTAAAAAAACAGCTTTTGTATGCAGAGACTCCGGCAGATTAGTGTCCCGGCCCACCTGGGGTTGGTTCAAACCCTCTTCACATCTTTAAACATCTCAAAGAACGTTCTCCTTTCGAGTATTTTGGCATTTCTCGTGGAAACTTGGCACAAGTAAGGATGAAAAGAGGGAGAGACCAATTCAGATGTCAGTGACTTGACCTTTGACTCCATCAGAGTCTGCCATTGTTAAAGAGGAAACCTATAATTTTCCCTCTCAGAATCAAAAGATAATAACAAGCCCGATTGTTTTCTCCCACTCATCTGTGCATCGAGGTTCCTATACTTGGTTGTTAATGTCAGGGGAATGTTAGCCACTGCAACACATGTGTTGCCGGACTCTTTGTGGCTGTGAAGCTATGGATTAGCACTGACGAGCGTTGGATTACAGGGTCCCTGCTGGGATGTCAAAGGGCCTCGCTGGCTCCTTTCACCTCCACCCTCGGTGGAGCAAAGCATCAGTGGCGGGGGTTACCATACCATCAATGATTTGCTTCAAGAAGATCAGAAGACCTTTTCAGCATTCAGGGTCACTATTGACCTGCAGCAGCCCCCCCATTCCCATGAATTACGCCCCAGTTATATCTTGGCGAGCCCACACAAAAGGATCCCCCATAGAAATCTGGATCCAAACAATGGAGGTTATAAGCTCAGCGAGAGTGCAGTTTAGAGCTTTGACCGCAGGGAAGTGAGGCATTGTGTACATACAATGCAAAGTGGCAGCTCTCATTAGAAAAGAGATACAAGTTTGTAGCAGAAAGACTCAAATGTATGAAGTACAAAAAAATGTTGATTAAAGTAAACAACAAAAAGAAAGAAGTATTCAGATTACACTCTGAAAATACTCCACGTCAAGTAAAAGTCCTGCATTCAAAACATTACTTAAGGAAAAGTGTGTAAGTATTATCAGCAAATTGTACTAAAGTATGAAAAGCTCTGCAGAATAATGTTCCCTGTCAGTGTTTTACTATTAAATATGATGTTTCTGGATTAATATTATTGCTGCATTAATGTCCTGTAAGAACCACAAAAACATGAAAACATGACTGGCCCTCTCTAGAGCCAGTGTTTGTCCGTCGTCCGTCCTGGGCTAAAAACATGGCGTCCAGACTCCGTGAAGAGAACCTGCTCCGTATGTAGATATAAACGACTCATTCTAAGGTAACGAAAACACGACAGTTCTTATTTTCAGGTGATTATACAATAAAGAGAACATGCTTATTAATATTATATTCCATTTCTGCCAATAGATCCCCCTACACGCTACACACTGGTCCTTTAAGAAGTAGGAGAATTTTCTCAACCCATAATGGAACCTTTCATCCTTCAGTTCATCAGTAACATTCAAAATCACCAAATTTGGACATTTGTGGTTTTCACTGGACAGGAAGGGTATGTAATGTAGATGTAGTGGAGTAGAAAAGATACATAAAAGGGAAAAGTATACTTTGACATTTCAGTACTAAATGTACTTAGTTACATTCCACCTCTGATCTACAGTATCATTCATTAATATGGACATCAAGCCAGGAAAGCTCTGTTGACCATCCAGACTAAAACTTTTATAAATAAGAACATAAGAACGAAAATAGTCAAGATATGGACTCGCAACAAGCTAACCAGCGGCTAGCCACCTTAACACGTGCCTCCGGAGATAGTGGGACCCTGACCAACATGGACAAATTACTGCTGAAGAAGAGAGGATCACTTTCAAACTTTCAGACCAATTCTCCTCCGACTGTGCCGTGATGATGGATCAACATGACCAGACAATTCAACAAATGGAAAAGTCGCTTAACAATATGCAAACTAAAGTGTGATCCACGTCTGAAAAAAAGTCTGAAAAATAAAGTCTGAAAAATAAAGTCTGAAAAAATTCCAAAAAAGAAAAGTTCTAAAAAATGTTCGAAAAGAAAAGTCTGAAAAATAAAGTCTGAAAACAAATCTCAAAAAAAAGTCTGAAAAAAAAGTCTGAAAAAAAGTCTGAAAAAAAGTCTGAAATATAAAGTCTGAAAAAGAAGTCTGAAAAAAAGTCTGAAATATAAAGTCTGAAAAAAAGTCTGAAAAATAGTTTGAAAAAAAAGTCTGAAAAAAAGTCTGAAAAATAAAGTCTGAAAAAAAAGGCTAAAAAATAAAGTCAGGAAAAAGTCTGAAAAATAAAGTCAGGAAAAAGTCTGAAAAAAAGTCTGAAAAAAAGTCGGAAAAAAAGTCGGAAAAATAAAGTCAGGAAAAAGTCTGAAAAAAAGTCTGAAAAATAAAGTCAGGAAAAAGTCTGAAAAAAAGTCTGAAAAAAAAGTCTGAAAAATAAAGTCTGAAAAATAAAGTCTGAAAAAAAAGTCTGAAAAAAAGTCTGAAAAATAAAGTCAGGAAAAAGTCTGAAAAAAAGTCTGAAAAAAAGTCTAAAAAAAAGTCTGAAAAATGTTCTAAAAATAAAGTCTGAAACATAGTTTGAAAAAAAAGTCTGAAAAATAAAGTCTGAAAAACAAGTCTGAAAAAAAGTCTTAAAAAAAGTCTGAAAAAAAAGTCTGAAAAATAGTTTGAAAAAAAAGTCTGAAAAATAGCTTGAAAAAAAAAGTCTGAAAAATATTCGGAAAAAAAATAGTCTGAAAAATATTCAAAAAAAATAGTCCGAAAAATATTCAAAAAAAGTCTGAAAAAAAGTCTGAAAAATATTCGAAAAAAATAGTCTGAAAAATATTCGAGAAAAAAAAGTCTGAAAAATGTCTGGAGACAAAAGTCTGAAAAATGTCTGAAAAGTATGAAAAATATACTAAAAAAAAAAAAGTCTGAAAAATATTCGAAAACAAATTTCTGAAAAATATTCGAAAAAAAATAGTCTGAAAAATATTCGTAAAAAAAAGTCTGAAAAATATTCGAAAAAAAAGTCTGAAAAATATTCAAAAAAAAAAGTCTGAAAAATATTCGAAAAAAAAGTCTGAAAAATATTCGAAAAAAAAGTCTGAAAAATATTCGGAAAAAAAAGTC
>CAKAOI010039135.1:0-21273 GCA_916701655.1 Sebastiscus albofasciatus
TTTGGTTATGTTTGTTGAAATTGTCATCGCATCCAGGCAGCAATCAATAAATCAAATGCTCTCACAAAAACAAAAACATTCTGGTATCTGTGGCTGTAAAAAACTGTACAATCATTTAATTTGGCCCAAATGTAATGATTGGACGGGCTACTTACCTACCTACCTGTCTACCTACCTGTCTGTCTACCTATCTACCTGTCTACCTGCCTGTCTGTCTACCTGTCTGTCTACCTGTCTACCTACCTACCTACCTGTCTACCTACCTACCTACCTAACTGTCTACCTACCTGTCTGTCTACCTATCTACCTGTCTACCTACCTGCCTGTCTACCTACCTGTCTACCTGCCTGTCTGTCTACCTGTCTGTCTACCTACCTACCTGTCTACCTACCTACCTACCTAACTGTCTACCTACCTGTCTGTCTACCTATCTACCTGTCTACCAACCTGTCTGTCTACCTACCTGCCTGTCTACCTACCTGTCTACCTACCTACCTACCTGTCTACCTATCTACCTGACTATATACTTGCCTGTCTACCTACCTGTCTACCTGCCTGTCTGTCTACCTGTCTGTCTACCTGACTGTCTACCTACGTACCTGCCTGCCTGTCTACCTGCCTGCCTGTCTACCTACCTGGCTGTCTACCTGTGTGCACTCATTGCGTGTCACCGGAGTCGTCCACCAGCTGCTAGCTTAACAGCTGTGAGTACCAACAGCAGCAATGTTGGTTGTTTATGTTCATAATGATAATTTTGGGGGAGTGTCTTTGAACACTGACAGTCCATCCCTGAAGGGACAGTGTTGATGACTTGGTGACTTTCTCTCTAGATTTAGGGACTTTTGTAGCTAGTGCTGCGAGCTACTTTCATTGGAAAAGAGTTGGCAACACTGCACTGATAAAAATATCTTGATAGATCTACTTTAAAAAACCAAGGCAACTTTTTGCATCGTGTTATCATGTAGATCAAACAAGACTAGTATTTGACAACTTAATTTGTGTACGTAAAATATAAAGTCAACTTAATTTTATTATGTTTCAGCCATATTTCTTAGTGGAACCACACAGCTTCACTTTACAACATGTGGACTGGTTGCTGTTAGAGTATTTATTTCTCCTGGGGTGCAACAGATGGGAGACATTTATCCACCTGAAAACTGATTCTGGTCTGACAGGTTAGTCTGGGGCCACTGATGTTTCATCAGCCTGAACCTATCAGAGATTTAGAAAGAGCCAGGGCTGATGTGGTGCAACGTAACCCTCCACACTCATGGTGTTACTCCTCCCATTTCACAGTTACACTGGACCATTGAACATTGGAGTAAATATAACAAGATCATTGTTTGTTGTGTGGGTGTACCTGAGAAGATTGACTGGGATTATGTAAATACATATTGTTAAGGGAAAAAATGCACAATTTCAAACAAATGTAGATTAACTTCAAACTAGATATTTATAAATATACAAACTTCATTTTTATCGTTAATATCACAGATCTAAATTGTGCTACATTTACATCCGCTCAGATTTTATTTTTTTCAGTGTGGGCTGGGTTTGTTTTCGACACCAGCTTTAATCTAAAGAAAACATGTAAAAACGACAATTTGTTGGTTTGGGGAAGGTACATGCTGGAAGCATTTCTTGGCAAACAGCCCACATTGGCATTTGTATTAAACCGATGTTTGTGATAGAATAGTTCCAGCACCTGACTCCCTATATAAGAAATAAATAAGAGCTTGTTTCTTCTCTTTTTTTTTCAACATTCCTGCTTGTGTACACATTAAGCTATAGGCTAACCCCATCCTGACTGGCTTCATACTCAACACACAGACATGGATATTGAACTCAGCTCACTCTGAAAGACAGCTACAAGCATATTTCCCAACATATTGAACTATCCCTTTAAAGCTGACAGCTCTAGACGCCTTATTTCAGCGGAGCCATTTAAACCTCTCATCTGTAGCCCCCTCTTAAGTTCACATTTCTTTTCCAAACCTTGTCTTTCACGCTGCTGTCACCACTCCCACCTGAAAGCATTTTATGAGACATTTAGCTTCTATGCTAGAAAGCTTTTGATCTATTTCATCTGCTCGTGCAAACTAGAATCAGATGTCTCACCGCGAGACACACTTTAAGGATCAGTCACCCTCTAACTCTTCGAGCTAGTTAGTAAATGCACATATGGATGGTTTGTGTTACATTGTAAACCCAACAGATTGTTTTACTGATTTAAAATAATTTAGTCTGTTAAGGATTTACAGTTGTGTCCTTCAAAAGAGAAGACAGACAAATTGGACCACTGACAGAGAGACAAAAGGTTCATTAATAGTGTTCCCAGCGGATGCAGTCAGCATTGTCCTAAACTTCAACACATCATTAACTCTTATCAGCTAAATGCTCCCAGCTTTAACTTAAACAGTCCTCTTCATCTAATAGTCTCTTCAACTTTAGGCCTTAATTGTGTCCATAGCAGCTAATCGGGTGGTTGTAATAAGAGCGTGTGCATGGTCAAAATGGTCCACCACCACCACAACCACAACCACCTAATGGTATAAAAACTTAACGATCGTTATCGTCCACCTCTTTCCATTCTCACGACTCCACCTCTTTCATCTCTCTCTTTAATTCCTTCCATCTCTCAGTCTGTCTCCACCTCACTCTCTCTCTAGTCGTTAAAGAGTTGCCCATTAACACAGTCCTTAGGTAGACTTATTAAGTTCACTTAACAGTTAATGCTCCATTCAGAGGATATTACCATTTAAAGGTCTGATTTGCTCTGTAATGTTTGATCATAGCAGAGACACCATTAGCCAGCATAATGAGCAACATTTACACCCCAACTAGTGCAGAAGTTTGGGATTCCAGACATCTGTTGCTGAAGGACTAAATTATTGATAAGGATTTTATGGTATGATATGGACTTTAAGAGTTGTTTACTCAAATGTTTAGCTTTTAGAGAAAATAGAAGGCAAAACTAGACTCACTGGGAAAACTTGATTATAAAATGAAAAAACAGGTTTGAAATAAGGCGGCAATTCAAATTTATAACCAGAAAAATTATTAGCTAGTCAGCTCCACACATTTAGGGCGTTTTCATATTAGGTATACGATTGATCCGTACCGTGCCCGAGTGTGATTGTCCCCCCTCTCCGTTTAGCTTTCCCATTAGTAAAGTTGTTCCATACCCGAGTACACTTACGTCATCATCCACGTGTATTTGCTGCTGCGCGCATATACAGATGTCGGAGGAGACCGATGGCGTTGAAAAAAATCTGCCCTTTCACAACTACTCGCTGACTGCTAAAGTTACTCACGTTAAATAGCAGTCCACTTCTGCGTTATGGTACACATGAACTGTACTCCAGAACACCTTTTTGAGTGGACTCGGGCCCAGATCAACGAACTGTGCCCGAGTATGGTACGGCACGTTCACACTTATCAATTGAACAGGACTTTGGGGACAAGTGTACTCGGATCCGGACCTGGGTCCCTAAAGTGAAGGCACCCTTTAGTCTATTTACAATTCCCCTCCGGCTCAGTGAGTTGCGTCACATGCACATAAACCACGCACGTAGATGCCAGTATAGCTCCTCACAGGAAGCTGATTGGTCCGAACAACTGTGGTTCTCATGTGATCTCATGATATCACGTGCAAGGTAAGAACTATATTCATAAAATTCATAATTGGTGGTGGCAGCTTAATTCAACCATGGCGTTACATGATGTAACTTTTCATTTCTAAGGAGTTTCGAAGTTTTTCGGAGCCAGCACCGAAATGTTTGTATAGTAGCAGCTGGTCCACTAATATGTATATTATTCAATATCTTAATATATTAATTTTCATGCAACAAACAAATAGATATAATGGAACTGAACTGAATCTACGAGAGTAATATTCTGTGAATACTGAATTTTAGAATTGCCTCAATAAAGGTTTGCATCTTCCAGGTGACCATCAGTATATTATTGATCAATTCTAAAAGATATGAAATCAATCAAACTGCATCGTAACCCCTCCTTTTCCTCCCTCCCCCCCCTGCCCTCCTCACCTCCCTGCAGTTCTCCCATGGATCACAGCATAATTAAAGAAACCAGCCAACAGATCCAATTTAAGATTACTGTCTATGAAGAATGTGTGCAGTAGCTGCTGTAGCCCCCTCTCCACGTTCACCCCCCTCAGTAAGACCCCCAGAATACCTATTATACAATCTGTGATCAGTGATAATAAACCTGGAGGAAATCGAACACACTGCCACTGAACAGACTAGCTGCTGGTTAAGAGTTAAACCAACACACAAGGCTACAATTTTCCTTTAAATATAAATGGTATCTGATCCAGTCATGACCTCCATGGCTGTTTTGAAAGATATTGTCTGATTCCCTTATGATTGATTTTTAAATGTCTTGCATTGATCAACGTAAAATAACATAACCTTCTTTCCAACCTCTTTGGTCATAGAAATGACACGAAATGGTACGAAGATGTTGAGACATAACTCTAAATGAAATGGGTGATATGGTCATACGCAGTGGTCTGATTAGAACAATTATTATATGACTGGAATCCATTCTGAAATAATGTGATGAGAATTGGCCATTCCAATGTGATGACTAAGTAGTTCCTCCTGTTTAAGCTGCACTAATCAATATTTCTGTATTAGCAGTGGGTCAACTGACTACATGTAATGTGAAAGAGGTCGCTCGTAGAGATGAACCCACAGAGAATTATCACCCAGCTCTGCAGTTCCCCTCAGCTCTACGGAGCTTTTTTAGCATCTTTCAGCTCATTGTTTTGGTTTTATAGCCAACAACTTTACTGTTTTTAGTTCACTCTCATGGTTCTCATCAACCTTGCAACTGTTTCAGTGAAAAGAAAGACACAGTTAGAGACTGGCTGGTGAACATCGTGGAGCATTTGGCAGCTTGAGTCAGATATTTTTCCCTCAGGTGTTGGTGGAGACCAAACCGGAGCTAAAAGGTAGAGGGAATATTGGACTTATCGGTGGACACAAACAGAAATTCAAATGAATGATAATTTTGCTCTGTATCTTCGTAAATAGGTTATTGTTTGCTTACGTGTTAGTGATATCAACTTAATGATAATAAATACATGATAATATAACCTGGTCTTACCAAACAGTGAATGAATAACCAATTTCTTAAGTCATTTTGCCTGTTATCGCTAAATAACTTTTTGCTTTTCGCGTGTCATTTCATGCCGCTGCAATGTTAGACACTCAGAGCAAGTCTTCTGGAAGTCAGGTGACGTAGTATAAAGAGCAAGAAAGTCTGTCAAACAAACACAGGACTTTCACACAGGAGACCGCTGTTCATTTCCCGTGTTAAACCAAAAGTCAACCGTTGACTTCGGCGCATAACTTAATTTACAACCAAACGATCTTATTTCAACCTAAACCATGATCTTTTCCTAAACATAACCAACTAGTTTTGTTTGAATTCACAACGTTAACCAACTGCAATCGTGCATTCCGTATGTGATGAGTCGGGAATGAAAACGGAATTAAAGGACGGGAGAAACGCTTAAAATGCATTGACATGACACACAAAATGTCCTTAAAAGTGGTGTGCTATTGATACGCCTTCGCATGATATTGTGTTTAGAGCTTCTTTTGCTGCCCCCAAGTGGCCAAAGATCAATTGTTTTTGCTTTAAACTTTTTTTCTTTTGCAGAAAGACATTATCAATCACATGTTATGCACATTAAAAGCTGGTGATACTTTATTATTTACTTTTCTACTAATTTGAAAAATAACAGATCATAATTCAGCCTGAAAGGCAAAATTATATTACAGTCCTTTTATCATCCCTGTTAGACACCTGGTAGCTCTGGAGTTACTGTTTCCACCACCTGCCCAAACTTTGTAATACTTTGCTAGCTCATACTATATCTCCTAAGGCCTGCAGCATTTATCTGATATCTTTATTTATCCCATTATCTTTCATATTGATACATTGGAATAATCAAGAATTCAAGGGAATTGAATTCTTGGAGTAAGGGCTCCTTTGACACACACACACACACACACACACACACACACACACACACACACACACACACACACACCTGCAGTACAGTAACTGAATGTTGGCCCAATGGACTGAAGACACCACTATATCTCTCCAGGTCCGCACTCTGTCAAACAACTCTCGGCAATCACTTCACTTCATTTGAAAACTCGGCTTTCTTTCACTGAAGCAGTTCACACTTAGAAAAACTCCTTCTGTATTGCCGCACTAGCTCCATTTCACTTCAGTAAAAAAAAAAAAAAACTCCAGTCCTCCACTTCAAAAACTCTACTTCAATCAGCGCAGAATAATACAAAGGGCTTTCAGATTACAGAGGGCCTGCTGTACTTTAAATCCTGTAATACAGGCTGAAATGAAATCCATTTTTTGCTCCGATGATCTTTCTAGGCAATGTTCAACATGGTCAGAGAGAGAGAGAGAAAGAGAGAGAGAGAGAGAAATGGCCATCTGTCTGCCACTGTTACTGTGCCACCCGCGACTACCACACACACACATGACCCGGGCTGAAAAAATGAGCTGCTAAAAAACCCCAGAGAGAGGAATGAGATGCCGTTTTTCCATTTGTAGCAGCATGATAGCACAAAGGAAAGAGACAAAACATTATTTGAAGATAGAAGATACACACACTCTGATAAGGGAGAAAGGAAGAGTGTGTGTGTGTGTGTGTGCGGGTGTGTTCGGGAGTGTGTGACTATTTCATCTTCCATGGTAACTTAAATGGTAGATGGAGGTCCCACACACACACACACACACACACACACAGACAGACAGACAGGCCTCCCAGTGCTGCGGCACCCCAGATGCCTTACGGGATTGTAATAATTCATGGAGTTAGCCAACTGCTTGCTGGACCAGACAAATGGAATTATACTGCCCAGATGAGATGGCTGCATACATGTGTGTGTGTGTGTGTGTGTGTGTGTGTGTATATGTGTGTGTTGTGTATTTGCGTGTTTGTGCGGTCTGTGTGAGTGTGTGTCTCAGGGCCACTCGGCCAGTCAGTGCGAAAGAAAAATAGCTGCTCCACTCCATAACCTTCTCCACACAGCAGCAGCAGCGGGCCTGCATCTGTGTGTGTGTGATTGTGCTATGCAGCAGAAGGCCGAGACACCGTGACATTGTTAAACCATGTTAGATTTCAGGGCCTCTGGCCAGGGATGTCACTGACACACACAAATGCACACACACTCACACACACACAGAAACTATCTATCTATCTGCTTGCCTGCAGGCTCCAGGCTGACCATTAGATAGGGGCCCATTAAATATGACAGTCAAACTGCACTGTTTCTGCATCCCAATCAGACGGCAACCTCCAGGTCTGAAAAGTGAAGCCAACGCTGAAGTGCCTTAAAGCTCCATTCTTTATAACGGGCCAGCAGGGGGCGACTCCTATGGTTGTTATAGAAGTCTCTGAGAAAATGAGCCTACTTCTCACTTGATTTATTACCTTAGTAAACATTGTAAACATGAGTTAATGTCTTAATCGCTAGTTTCAAGTCTTCTTCAATACAGCATGATGTTCATTTAGTAAATTATGGTCCCATTTAGAGTCAAATAGACCATAAGGCAGGGGATGCCCTTAGGGCGGGGCTACCTTGTGACACGGCATTGTCCAGTCTGGGAGTTGTCCGTGTTTTTGTCTTAGAACTTTAAGCCTTTCACAGTGTGTTTTCAGTTCATTGAAGTTTATGGTAACCTTTTTAGTCACCTGAAAATTATTTATTCAGCATTCAATAGTATTTAACTCCACCCTCTCGTGTCACTTCTGGTTCCAAAAAACCAAGATGGCAAAAATGGCGAACTCGGGGCTTCCCAGATGCAGTCCACGAACCAATGGGTGACATCTATGTCCACTTCTATACAGTCTATCGTCCCAATCTTCAAAGATAATTTTGGTCTTATTTTCACAGTTTTGGCCATCTCCACAAACACAAACACACAAATAGGTTCTCTAAAAATAATCTTTTGCACATTCTTCTGTGCAATGTGGGCCAGTAGGGCTGTGATGTGATGATCGGCCCAGTCGAGTGAGACGACTGGTCCTGATGCAGGGAAGGTAGAGACTGCCATCTCCCTCCTCACACTTATCTCCCTGTTTCCCTCCTCAGCCAATCACGTTTGGTTACTTGGATAGGTCCAGTGTGTACACCCGCCATTTTTTTCCTCATTTCTGGTCATTTCTGTTAACATTATGTCAGAGGGCTACTCCTGCTGTTTAGTATTTCCCTTTCAGAAACTTTCTACAGACACATTTTTAAAAAAGATTGGTTAAAATCGACGTAGCAGATTCTGGATTCTACATTTCCCATAATGCAATGCAGCTCATTAGCATTTTTCATAAGGCCTTTTAACACATCCTCACCTAAATGACAGAATAGATTGTTTGCTGTTAAAGAGTACCAGTAACAGGCGCACGTTGTGAAACGGTCACAGTTTCATTCACTTGGAATTGAAACTGAAACTACTTGGTTAGGTTTAGAGATCATGGTTTGGGATAAAATAAGTACATTTGTTACTGAACTTAGTTTGTGTATGTAAGTTAAGTATGTTATATTGAAGACATGGCCCTCCACATCACATCACTGTCCTGCGATACTTTCATTATTGACTGATCTCCAAAGGAACATGGAGACAATACAGAAGGCAGGGCAGAGGTAAAAGTTGATGCAGAGATGACTCCTATACTCTGAGCTTACTGCTGCTCTCCTTCTCTGCTCCTTTAGTTCCTCCTCTTCACTTCATCTCACCTCCTCCCTCTTCATAATTCCATTCATCTTTCTCCTCTCTCTCCCCCCTTAAAGCTGCTTGTATTCATCTCTTCTCCTTCCCCTCTCATTCTTTCTTTATCCTCTTTCCACCCTCATCCTCTCCCATCCCTTTCCCCTGTTGCCTCCTGTTTCCTCCCCCCCTCCCTCCTCTGTCTCTCCATTCATCAGTATTTCAGCTCCCCAACAGATAGCATCGTTGCTTTACTGCTGCGCCGAGCTGACAGTCTGTCTGTCCTCGCTGTGGGCTTTAAACACACTAAATCAACGCCTGAAAGAAATAGATATTTTGCCACTAAGATAAGCCCATTTCCTGGCGAGTATTCATTGAAATGATATAATAACTGACATGGATAGGAGAGCGGCGGAAGAGAGAGGGAGAGAGAGGGAACAGAGATAAATATGCTATTTGCAAGTTTCCTTTTGTAGCGTGAAGGCGCCTCCCTTTTTTCTGGAGGAGGAGAAGGGGTGAGGGATCTAAACGTTGACAGGGGAGGTGGTAAATTGAATGCCATGAGCCGTCTGAGCCTCTCTGTCTCTAAAAAGAAATTCAATTAAAGTGTATTGGAGGGTTGTGAATGTGGCAGAGACTGGGCTCCCAGTGGCTGATAAGAGCTGCTTCTCTCAGCGAGTGGCGTTATAACTGAAGCCAGATCACTAGCTGCTAAACGTGTAATCCCCTGCAGCCGAACAATATGGGCCCCAGTCTGATTCAATACAGCAGCAGCCAATTCTCCACATTAAATCAACGCAGGGGGGCCGGAGTCGCCGCCGCTGCCGCCACCGCCGCCGCTGCACAGCCACTAACGCACTTCCTCTGGCTTAAGCCACACACAGAAATCAGAAAGCTAGGCCGCTGACAATGGCTGCTATCTACCTCTCAACACACACACACACACATACATACACACACGCACACACGCATTGTATAAAAGCTCCCTTGGGAAGTGATTTCAGTCTTTTCAGTGTTAAGTACCTGCCCCACTCTGGCTAATACCACCACTAATACTGGAATTATACTGTGTGTGCGTGTGTGTGTCTGTGTGTGTGTGTGTGTGTGTGTGTGTGTGTTTGCCTTTTCTCACAGATAAAAAAAGATGAGATTAAATGGTGCTCCTTGGCAGAAGCACACCATACAGTCTGGTTCATGACCTGTTAAGCTCCGGGTCTGTGTGTACGTGTTTGTGCGTGTGTGTGTGTGTGTGTGAAACCTCCCACACTAAAACCTCAATTCAGTCAATTTAAAGGGACACATCAACTTTTTTGTAAAGAAGCTCATTGATCAACGTATTGCTTTGCAACGATCAGTCAGGCAGAGACGCGTTGCTCTGGAGAGATTCTCTAGTTGCACATCAGTGGAATAATGTGACTCTATATTCTGATGGGGCATGTGTTTTTCTGGCTTAAAGAAAGCTTTCTGATTTTCCACAATTTTTGCGAAAAACAAACCAAATTGTTTATAGTGTTGTTTTTAGGCCAGGAGAAACTGGGAAAAATTAATATATTCCAACAACGTTAATATTTTCAACATGTTTCTATACAGCTTGATCTTGCATAGTACAACAATAATCCAGTAATTATGTCAACTATAACCATAACCACTGATTTTTTTTTTTTTTATTAATTTTATTTAACCTTTATTTTACCAGGATATTCCCATTGTCAATTCAATTCAATTCAAACAACTTTATTAATCCCTCTAGGGGCAATTGGTTTGGAGCAGTTTGTACATAAAAACATAGATAAAAGACAGTGACACACAACAACAACAATATATGTGAGCTAAAAATATAAAACAGGACCTAAAACGATTACTGATGTTAATTAGACAAATATATATAATAAATAAACAGACTGAATAAGAACAATAGAAGGATCAGTCTAATAAGGGATAAAAGGATCTGTGATGGTAAAAGGATAAAAATCCGTAAGAAATACAAAATCTAAGGAGCATTCAATAATGTGATTTGCAGAGGTAATAAACGATTTAGAATAGCGGTTAGTTTTACAAACCGGTAAACCGTAACGACGTCCTGACGGCAACAGAGAAAATTCACTTGAAAGCACATGACCAGAAGATGCTAAAATACATTCAGCCTTACGGAGGATCTGCTGGTTACAAAAGGAGTTCAAATCTTTCACACCAATAGAACAGATTTTAACAATACTGTAATACTGTAACAAACATTGGATTTGAATTCTAATTCCAATACCAAGCATTTGTTGTAGATTTGATGTGGATTCAAATGTTTTAATAAAATGAAGCATGTGGTTGTTGCAGCCCCCCCACTCCAAAAACCCTGTCTGGCTATAAAGAAAGATATAAAGTGGATTATTGGTAACAGGCAAAGCAGTCCTATTGATCTAGAGTGGAGAGAGAACTTCAAAATATCCTAAAAACAAATCTGAATGGAACAGCGAGTTATAACCAACCAGTTTAATGTGAACAAAAGCACAAAGGTTTTGTCTATTTTATTTCTTTAATTACATGAATTCCACTTCACCAGCCACATGTTGGTGTCAGTAATAAAGCCTTAAAAATAACACAAAAAACAGTCTACCTTGTATCACGAGCTAGTTTCACTTTATTTTATTATTATTATTTTTATATATATATATATTTTTTTTTACTAATGATGAACCACAGTGTAGTCTAGATCATAAACAAACTCAACCTAACACAGAAACACACACACACATACAGATTATGAATGACTAATAAGTTGCCTGGGAATAAAGCTCATTAATTAATAACAAGAGATACACAATAGACCCACATTAACACTGTCAGCCAGACACGCACACACACACACACACAACCACCACCCCCTCCAATCTCCAATTATTAATTAGTGAAAGTGAAATCTATGAATTACTTGCTCCATTATGTACTTTAGTGGCTTCAATTTGCATTGTGGCCTGTTTCCCCCTGGCCAGCAGATTAAAGTGGCTATTTGAAATCAATTTCTCTAATAACAGATCTTAACGAGCTCATCAATTAAGGCTTCGTTAATGGCTTGTTACCGTCCAGTGTGTGTATGTGTGTGTGTGTATGTGTGGCCCTGTCTGCCTGTGTTACTCCTGACGAAGACACACCGCGTACATATATCACTGTGATTGGTCTGAGTGGGCCAGGCTGCTGGGTATTGATAGGAGGAGGCGACATTGGGGGGGTTTAGGCTTCACTTTTTTGTCTAAATCCCTAACTGGGAACCTTAAAGGAATGTTTGACACGCACACACACACAAACACACACATGTTTAGGGTTGGGATTGGGGGGTGGGGGCGTGTCCCGGCCTTCAGGAACCTATTTGAAAGAGTCTTTATGCAAATGAGTCTGATAATGGCTTCTAGCGTTGAGGTTATGATTTCCATAAGTTAGGCTGCTCACTGGGGCATTTCCCAGGCTGGAAAGACCATTAGCACGCCTCACACACACACACACATAGTTATGAGCCTGTGACCTCCTCCCTGACCCCTCTTCTCTTTGACACACACACACACACAGTCACGCCCCCCTCTAAATGTAAGTGTTATATATGCATAGGTTAGTTTAACTGCTCGGAGCGAAGCCTGTAATAAGCAGTTTGTTTATTTAACCTCTGCCTGGGCTCTTTCTTTAAGCACAACATGCGTCCACTTCAGATGCATACTGTGGGCTGACTTCTCACAGTTAATGTTACATTCACTTAGATCAACAACACCACCTGAACGCTGCAGTCAGAGCCATGCAGGCTTAAAGGTCATGATACACATTTCATTTTAGAAGTCTCCAACTGTACAAAAGCTCGTTAAATGTTAAATGTTATCTTCTTTGACTTCTTCTTTTCTATTGGAAACACATCTGGCTGTAGCTGCTGTAACCGAGCTACTAACGGAAGTGCGTGAGTGTGTGTGTGCAGAGTGTTGCTGTGCTGTGTTTGTGTGTCAGCTCAGACTCTGACTGATCTCACATCTTACCAGGAACTTCAGCTCTTCCTCAGCCTGTCGCCGAGCAGTTCATGAAGTGGAGTCATAAAGCTTCGGGATATGCACACATTTTCCACTTAAGTTGAAACATTTTCAAAATGCAATCACATTTTTTGTGATGTGTTTCCCGATTATAAGGTAAAACTCAGAGTGAGCACACCAGGGCCAGGATGAAGTGACTGAGGGGGCGGGGGGGGGGGCGGGGGGCGGTTAAAAATTGCGAGGGGGCAATTTTTTTCATCAAATAAAATTAATTGATTTAACGATGCAATAGCCTCAGAAAGGTTAAATAAAAACAAGGTTAGTTAAGGTTTTCCTTTCATTCGGTGAGGGTCGCACTATAAAGGACGGAGGGTGTTGCATGCAGGACAGATTGTAAAGAAGAAGCTTTCACAGATAAAGGGTCTTTCTCAGTTTATTATGGGCAAAAAATTTTAATCAGTGCATCGCCAAAGCCTGGCGGAACCAGCCCGAGAGCTAACCAGCCAGCTGTCCGCTAGCTAGCTAGCTTGCTAATTCCACCATGCTTCAATGCCACACTGCTTACAGAAATCAAGCCGAAAACAAAGTTTGCCACTCATCTGGCGATAGCAATGTGCTTTCCTCTGCTGTGACAAGAGTGTGTGGATGAAGCATTAAGTTGTTCATCCATCCATCCATTATCTGTAACCGCTTATCCTGTTCAGGGTCGCGGGTGTGGGGGCGGGGGGGTTTGGAGTCGATCCCAGGTGACATTGGGCGAAGGTGGGGTACACCTTGGACAGGTCTCTAGACTATCACAGGGCTGATGCAGAGGAGACAGACAACCATTCACACATACGGGCAATTTAGAGTCTACAATGAACCTAACCTGCATGTCTTTGGATTGTGGGAGGAAACCTGAGAACCCGGCGAAAACCCACGCTAACACGGGGAGAACGTGCAAACTCCACACAGAAGGGCTCTTAGCCGGGTTTGAACCTGCGACCCTCTTGCTGTGAGGCGACAGAGCTAACCACCTTAAATTGTTCAATTTGACTTATTAACATTTTCTATGTGCCTCGTAACGTTACTTACCTCAGCGAGTCAGTGACTTGCAACAAGTCGGTTTAGTTTATGCAGAAGTCAGCCCGCTGGCAACGATACACATAAAAATGGCTGTCGCTCTGACCATCCTGCTGCGTCGATTTGAATGGGAATGTCCATCCTATACTCTTATATTCTGTTTCTATGTGCTGGTCAGATGTAACTGAAGCGTAGTCGAAATAAATAGCGTAAACCCCAGCTCATTACTGCACATTTAGCGCTCTTATCATGTGACTTCCCGGCAATAAGAGCAGGAGACTCTCAGCCATGTCTCCGCTCTCATCAGTTGCCTGTTTATCAGCAAACTTGCACTTTAATGATTGATACTGGGAGAACTAATTATGACACCTCAGTTCACTCATTAAGCTACACAGCTACAAATGATTAATTGATTTATCACATTTTCCCAAGGCTCCATTTATAATCTCATGCTGAAATGAGTTTGGAGAAGGAGGGGGAGGAAAAGAGAGAGACGATTCAGAGGGAGGGAGAAAGAGAGGGAGTGGAAGACAGGATAAGACAGGGTTGTGGGAGAGAGAGGAGGAGGAGGAAGGGTGAAAGCCGGGGATGATGAAGGGAGGGAAGGTGAAAAGGTGGTGGTGGGATTTTAAGGGTGGAGCGGAGGTTAAGGAATATTGATATACTCCAACTGGTGCTATTAAACTATATTAATGCACTGCAAGCTCAGAGATAAGTGCTCCAATTATTACAGCGGTGAGGGGCCAAATCAAAAACAAGCAGACTGACATGAGGGGGTTGTTTCATGAAGGCTCCACAAGAGACGCTTCTGGGGAAATAGGGTCATTTTAACTTTTAGGATTTAATATTTCATCTTCTTAGTTCATTGGAAAACATTTTTAGGACTTAGAAATTATACTGTATGTCTTAAATCTTATATTTTTATTAAAAATCAGTTATAACATACAGTGACATAGTAGAATATAACAGCAGAAGAGCCTTCATGAAAAAGGAAATACAGTTTTTATTTTCTCAGGTTTCATGGCCCATGAAAAGTACTGAACATCTAGAGGCTAGCATTCAATCCAGCAAGGAAAATGGAAAACATGAAACTTGGAGTTATGAGGATTGGTTGAGTGTTCAATATAAACAGCTCCAACTTCAAGTCTTTGTTTTTATACTGTCCCAACATAATCAGTGGCTTTTAGTTTTCTTCCAGCCTGAGTAAGAGATCTGTGGAGGATCAGTCTATCATCAGAAGAGGAGGAGGCTGGTCTATCAGGAGGAGAGGAGATGGGCGGTATATCATCAGGAGAGAAGGAGGTTGGTATATCAGGATAAGAGGAGGAGGCCGGTCTATCTTCAGGAGAGGAGGAGGTTGGTATATCAGGAGGAGAGGAGGAAGCCGGTCTATCAAGAGGAGAGGAGGAGGCTGGTCTATCATCAGGAGAGGAGGAGGTTGGTATATCAGGAGGAGAGGAGGAGGCCGGTCTATCATCAGGAGAGGAGGAGGCCGGTCTATCATCAGGAGAGGAGGAGGCCAGCCTATCATCAGGTGAGGAGGATGCCGGTCTATCATCAGGAGAGGAGGAGGGTGGTATATCAGGAGGAGAGGAGGAGGCCGGTCTATCATCAGGAGAGGAGGAGGCCAGCCTATCATCAGGTGAGGAGGATGCCGGTCTATCATCAGGAGAGGAGGAGGCCGATCTATCAGGAGGGGAGGTGGAGGCCGATCTATCAGGAGGAGAGGTGGAGGCTGGTATATCATCAGGAGAGGAGGAGGCGGCTGGTATATCAGGAGGAGAGGAGGAGGCTGGAATATCAGGGGGAGAGGAGGAGGCTGGTATATCAGGAGGAGAGGAGGAGGCCGGTCTATCAGCAGGAAGAGTTCTATCATGACGAGGTGTAATGAGATGCTAGGACTCGGCTGTCTAACAATAGCTGCTGTGTGTCGCTGTTTAGCCTGCTGGAGGCTGGTATATCATCAGGAGAGGAGGAGAAGGTCTATCAGGAGGAGGTCTATCAGGACGAGGTGTAATGAGATGCTAGGACTAGGCTGCCTAACAATAGCTGCTGTGTGTCGCTGCTTAGCCTGCTGGAGGCTGGTCTATCATCAGGAGAGGAGGACGAGGTCTATCAGCAGGAGGCCGGTCTATCAGGAGGAGGTCTATCAGGACGAGGTGTAATGAGATGCTGGGACTCGGCTGCCTAACAATAGCTGCTGTGTGTCGCTGCTTAGCCTGCTGCTCTCCACCTATTTGTCATAATCACAGCCAGTTTTCTCATTAGTGGAAACCATTAGCCCTTAAAGCTTTATCTGCCTCTTATCAGCCCCAGCACCACCACATCACCAGGCTCTGTGCTAACACACTCTCACACATCAAAACACCTAAAAACAATCAGAGAACACAATGTATGCGGTGCAGTCTAGCAGAAACAACACCCAGAGTGCCATAGCGCCACTGGCCCACAATGCCTTGCTCAGGTATCTTATAAAGAAGTCACTGACCCCACACATCTAACTGAGCAACTCCGGCAGTGCCAGCACGAGTTACAAAGCACACCCATCCTAATCTGGCTCCATTAGCGGCGTCTGTCCCTCCCCACTTCCTAGGCTTTGTTCGGCTGTCAGGATGACCAATGACGTCGCACCGCTGCCTGATTCATGGCGGCGACCCTGAGATCACATCTGATGGGAGCGTCAGGCCAAACGACCAAACGCACCCCCAGCAACCCATTATAGTCTATTTATCTAGCTGGACATCTAATGGGAGCGCTTCTTTTCCACTCCGACAATGTGATGCTATCACTGAAGGCTTGGTTAAGACTTGGACTGCTTGGCCGAGGCTATCTGGAGTGGTGCAGGTTAATAACTGGAATAGCTGTTAACTTCTGAAACCTATAAAAAGGAATTAGACTTGACTGAGGCCTGTGGAAGCGCTCTGTTTTTAAATCAGCACAATGTAGTCGGAGATGTGTCTAATCGTCAATCATCCTCTGAAACCTTTCATCTACAACAAGCTGATGAATAAATCTACACGCAGTGGATGATGGTTGTTCAGAGGTTTCAATACAGCTCGAGGCTACACGGCTTCAACAAGACGCACAAGACGTATATTAATTGTATCTGTTATTCTAAACACAAGGCAGCTCACATAGAGTGATGTCATCCACTTTGTTACTCTTATTACACACTAGAAAACCATGTTGTTGACTGGATAGAGTTTGGCTTGTTTCAAAGGAAAGGACATGTTACCAAAATCAAATAAATAAGCCATAGGCTACTTTAGCATTGAGCTTAAAGGATACTTTCACTTTTTTTTACAACCTCAGTTTTTTTCTTACTTTTGGACATCATTCGGTAACAAGAATATGGTACTTGTTTACTTATCTGATGAGTGTTTGTCCTCATTGTTTCATAGTCGTGTTCCTAGATGTCAGATATTACCTGAGTGAGTACATACAGTATGTCATTACAGCTGATAGATTGACTTCAGACTTTCAGACCATTTCTTTAGTCCACAATGATGACCTTGCAATGAAGTATACTGACATAGTTACATTATGTCAAGAGGACAGTGACGCATATTAAAGTTACTACAAGGAACTTTAATTTAGTGTTGATTTTGGCGACCCCTGTGGACAAAAGCGGTAGTGTTTCCATGAGCACCGCCCTCCTCATGTCGTAAAGATCTGCAGCTGCCAGACTCCCTTTAGAAAACCTCTCAATTTACAGTCTGCCCCACTCCTTCCCTCCAGCATGCCCAGCAACACGGGCCGGGACTCCAGCAGCGTGCTGACACGGTGTTGGCTCCCAGGATCGTGGGCGGTGAACTCCAGGTCCTGGGTCTGTTCTCGGCTCAGTTCAGTTCAGCTCGCTATCAGAAAGGGCTGTCTGATGGAAAGATAAAGCAGTAAAAATAATCTAAATATAGCATAAACAGATATTGTTTTTTTTTTCCTGTCTTTTAGGTGGCTAAAATATGTTTTGCCACCGGCCCCGTCCACAGCACTGTATTACTTTGCACCCGTGTTAGTACTCCTGTCTGTTTCTCCAAGCTTGGGGCGTACAGACCGCCATCTACTGAAGGTAATACACCGACTATGGATAAGTATCTCATACAACCCCACTTCAAAACGCCTGAACTATCACTTTTAAGGTAAACTATGGCTTGTTACAACTTGGGCTTTTCGGTCGGGGGGCCTTAAAGAGACAGGCGCTAAAATGGAGCTTTACATAGAGGTAATGCAGCACAGATGGTATGAGAGAAATGTGTTTTTTGAACATTAAAGCATGTTAACATGTTCTAGTATAAACTCAAAATACAGGTATGAAGCTGCAAATGAGCATGATATGTCTCCTTTAAGTTCCTCCATCTACTCTCAATAATCTCCTTCTTTTCTTCCTGCTTCAATATTCCACCTTCCTCCTCTTCTTTCAACCTCCTCTTCCTCATCTCTCCATGTCATTAAGCCCTCAGCCTGCCCGCGCACTAAAACATGTAAAAGAGGTTCCATTTTGGGAGAGATTTGTTTGTGGCATTAATAGTCTTTAGTTTTCCACATGGTTTCCCAGCAGCCGGAGACATTAGAAAGAGAAGTGAGGTGCAACACATTTCCCCTCTCATCCCCTCATCCTCTCATCCCTGCCTCATCTGTCAAACACAGAGGCACAGGGAGGGAGAGAACCACAGAAGAGGAAGGGAGAAAGACGGCAAGTTAAAGTGAGACGGGAAGAAGATCAACATTAAAGAAGAGAAAGAAAAGAGTGGCAGATTTTATTAGCACCTTTTTAGGGAGCTAGAGCTATATTAAGCCGTTAAAATGATTCCATAATGAGACATTATAGCGGAATAATCTTTTACAATGTCACCACTGATCATAAAAACACAAGGCAATCTCACTACTATGTGTAGTGAGCCACAGTTCACTACTTTGTTAGGTTGACAAAAATGTTTTAGACTCTTATTCAGTTAATATAAAAGACAGCGAAAATTAATTATTAATTAAAGTTAGGGCTGTCAAAATTAACGTGATAATAGTGCGTTAAAAAAAAACGAATTTCTTTAATGCATTAATGCAATCGGAGGTTTTAAAGCTAGAGTGAAGATACTGGTATCATATGAAACTAGAATACCTAATGAATCCATTAGTACCAACCATGCCATACTTGCAAAGGAGGTTAAATAATGCTGCAAACTAAATTTTGGTGAGGAAAAACTGGCATGGCCATTTGCAAAGGGGTCCCTTGACCTCTGACCTCAAGATATGTGAATGAAAATGGGTACTATGGGTACCCACGAGTCTCCCCTTTACAGATATGCCCACTTTATGATGATCACATGCTTTTTGGGGCGAGTCAGAGTCAAGTCAGCACACTGACACACTGAGAGCTGTTGTTGCCTGTTGGGCCTGTGAGGGTTTCTGGACAATATTTGTCATTGTTTTGTGTTGTTAATTGATTTCCAATAATTTAACATATATATATATACATATATATGTATATATATATATATATATATATATATATATTTGCATAAAGCAGCATATTTGCCCACTCCCATGTTGATAAGAGTGTTAGATATTTGACAGATCTCCCTTTAAGGTACATTTTGGAAAGATAAAAGATGTGCAATTAATTTGTGATTAATTGCGATTAACTATGGACAATCATGTGATTAATCACGATTAAATATTTAATCAATTGACGGCCCTAATGAAAATATAAATGAATATTACTCATGTCAATGGTTATTTCTTTTTTATTTCTGTTTTTACATTTATTGATTTATTTATCTTTTCACATAATAGAATCGAATAGAGTACAAAATACTTTATTGTCTACTTTTTGCATGCAAAAGACAGAAATTTTCCTTGGTTTGTATTTGCAAATCTGCTATTCTAAAAGGCTATACATTAAAACACATCATACTGTCCAAACAGGACACATTAAAACACATTACGTAAAAAAAATGTACGCAGCTTTTTCGCTGCGTAATATTTGTGTTCTGTGTGAAAGTATTCGTGACAAAAACAACAGTTTGAAAAATTACATTGACGTGCAAATCACAAAAAAAAATGCCCCCGGCATGTAAAGGCCTTAATATCATCACCTTTTTGTGTACAAGAACATGCAACAAGTCAAGTCAAGTTTAAATTATATAATTTTGTTTTTATTTTTAAAGCCCAATACCTAAATCACAAACTTGCTCCAAGGGGCTTTACTGTCCTTAAAGCCCTGACTTGGATCAGGAAAAACTCCTCCAAAACCCTTTAACACCATGGATGCCTTCATGGAGAGACTAACGTGTTCGGTCCAATTTGAAGAATCCCTTGTGTTGAGACAACAAACTTAACCTCACTTTATAGCTCAGGCCAGATGCTATTTTTTAGGAGAGACATCTCATGATTAGGAGATGGTTGCACTTACATAGAAGATATAAATATGAAAATGTAATTTTTCAAGCCATTTGATAAAAGCTATTGTGACCAGGAATGTACCAGGAAATTAGTTATCATTAAGCACTTCCGGTTCCCCCTGAATTGAATGTGCTTTTAGTTAGATGCCTGAAATAAGGTCTGTAGTGTAGTTAACACAAGCTGAAGAGATTTTAACGATTTGTTCTACGGTATAAAATGTGTCTTAAAAATAGGCGGTTGCTAACAAATGGCTGAATGAGACGACAGATGTTGTCGGGGACATTAAAAGTCATCACTCCGAACAAGTTACAAGTTGGAAGCTTAGTGGTGACGTTGAAGTCATGTGACCGCGGTGTAGTTTGTTTATAGCCTTTAACGTTAGCTTTTTACTTTCGACGATTGCATTCATGCTTCAAAAATCACATCATTTGTGAAGATTATCTTTCTGAACAAAATGTATCATAAACATGTGTTTGCCACAGAGCTGATTTTCTGCAATAATCCAAATTCCAAAGTAAAAATCCCGGAAAAAAAAAAAAAAATCCGTCATCCCTGCAGCACATGTTGTGGGGTTAAAGTAACCTTGGGAGAGTTTACATTCTACAGTTACAAACTTACTAATATTAACACTAATATTACTAATATTAATACTAATCAGGTAGTAATTATGGGGTAAATAGAGATATTGGTAATCTTCACTGATACTCTTCCAATTACTTCATTCCAATTAATTTCTCGACAACTGAAATATTGATGAAATCAGTATTTTACTTCCCAGTTTAAGCTTTTAGGCTTGTGTTTAGCTGTTATTGTCACCATCTCCAGCTTTGTCTTTGAACAGCTGCACTCTATCAGGTCCTCCTTGTCTCCCTCCTTCCCTCCATCCTTCTTCTCATCTTTCCATCCTCTCATCCTCAGCTCAGCGCTCACTGTGACCATCGCTTGGTTATGTCACCTGCAGCCGACCTGTCTGCCTGTAATTAATACAACCAGAGTGTGAACATTTTCAGGCCAGCTACTCTCTCCTTCTTTCTTCTCCTCCAGC
>CAKAOI010039135.1:21293-40982 GCA_916701655.1 Sebastiscus albofasciatus
CCCCCCCCCCCCCCCCCCCCCCCCCCCCCCCCCCCCCCCCCCCCCCCCCCCCCCCCCCCCCCCCCCCCCCCCCCCCCCCCCCCCCCCCCCCCCCCCCCCCCCCCCCCCCCCCCCCCCCCCCCCCCCCCCCCCCCCCCCCCCCCCCCCCCCCTCAGTTAATCACAGTTGTTCCCGGCAAAAGGAGCCGTTAACGGCTTGGTGCGTCAGGAATGGTCCTGGCGCTCCCCGGCGCTAATCGGACCGTTACGACTGAGAAGCTTTGCATTATGCAAATCACTGGCCGGGAACAGGTGACATTTGTAGGGGAGCGGGGCGACAGGGCGATGGAGTCTGGCTGATTTAGACATTAGTCCCTGTCACAACGCAATACACACACACACACACACACACACACACACACACACACTGCTCATCTGCATATGCACACAGCACACACTCACATATACAAGTAGAAAGAGCGTAAGTAACAAATGACATATAATCTGCTTTTGGTACTGTAATTGAGGAGCTAATTTGTAAAAGCACTGTTTTTGGAGTCAGTGTTTTACTTTGACTTAAACTGATAATCCACAAACTCTTTGCTCTTTACGTATAATGTGCTCACAGCTCACTGCTGTGGTTTCTTTCAGTCTCCTTTTCCTCATCTTAGCACACACTGCAATGGGGTCCACAGATCACGTAAAGTTTAAGTCCTCTTTCTTTTGTCTGTTCAGCCGTGGTGGTTATCACTGTTCAAGTTAACTATCCAGGGACTTGTTTCTCAAAAGCATCTTAAGGCTATAAACACTAAGCACAGGCCGACAACATAGGGCTTTCATCCAGGAGACCGCTGTCTGTGTCTTGTGCGTTAAGTTTACTTTACAATCAGCTGTTCATTCGTGTCCCGTGTTCTCAACGTCAAGTCACATTTTTACTGAAACTTTGTAATTTTAAGCCCAACCACGTTGTTTTTTCATAAACCTAACTATAAACCTAAGCGTTTTCGTTTAATTGACAAAGCGCGTGTTTACTGCGAGCGAAAAGTGATGCAGAGAGGTCTGACAAAGCATCAGTATGTGAAGAGTTGGGAACGTGTTTGCCCACGGAGTCACAGAATCCGCCATGTTGCTCCGCCATGTTTCTACAGTAGCCCAGAATGGACAAACCAAACACTGGCTCTAGAGAGAGCCTTTCACATTTCTACGTTACCTGAAGGCCACCGTAGTTCTCCGACATGCTTGTGAAACTGCAGTAAAGTGAGCTGCAGAGTGCTAAACTCAGCGGCATAAATATCAACGGGGCCAGAAGCTGTCAAAGGCCCAAGTTACCTTCACTGTGTCCAAACTGAATCCGTTATATGCACTTCTGTTACGTCATAAAAACAACGTACTTTTGGCGACCTGTCAGCTGTGAGCTCGAGGAAATGACATATGATATACAACAGCAGTAGGAAACTTTTAGCTCTCTGGTGATCTCCCTCCAGCCAGCTGCCACCTTATTAAGGTTTTTGTAGTGAAATGAGGAGGTATCATATAGATAACTCCTCATTTTGACTTCACCAATCAGCCTCTCCTGGTCTATTGAGGTGATTTCAAGGCGAGCGACAGGAATGAATAGAAACAGCTGGGTGTCTGACAAAAGTTCAGCTCAAAACGGCGTGCCACGTCGCGCTGCGTCGCTCATGGCCAGGACATTCTAATAAAAAAGGACTTGGTTCTTAAGCAGTGTTGTTAATGACTTTGCGGAGCACAAGACCTGTAGGATAAACTTCTAATGGGTGAGTACTGATTTATCTTTGTTATTATGGAGTGAGATCAGGGATTTAAATCTGTAGCACTGTGATTGTTACGTCTCATATGTTGGAAAATACACACCTACTGTAATCTGTGAGAACATGTAGTTGCTGAGTCCAGGGCAGGCTGTTAAATTAGCGTTGATACATTTGGCTGCTGTCCGTGGTGCTGATCTAAGGCTGGTTTGCAGGATGGGAGTTGCATGGTGAGCCTCTCCGTGGTGGCATAATAATTGTCTGCTTTGTAATTGTCTGGAGTGGTTGTGTGTGCACGAGCGTGCGATTCTGTTTAGGGCCCAAGAAAAAAATTTGAACCGGGGCCAATCAAAATTATGTTACACTGCTGGCTAAACTTTGGTACCACCAGCCGCCGTCTGACTTCTGTTGCTCCTAAAGTGTTATTATGCTATGTATGACCTCTGAGCGAGGCCAACAGCGTTACCACGGTTTTGCACTTGCTTGCTCACGCTACCGCAGTCTTGGAAAAGGAGGAGTGAGCGGAGGGCTACTCAATTACAATCTGCAACCACACCACTAGATGTCTCCTACAAAAAATTACATTCCCATAGAACTAAACTGCATTCTTAATCACGTTTTGAGGGAAACATATTTTCTCCCAGATTATGGTCGTAGTTTTAAATGGTTTAAAGACGTGGTTAATGTTGTCAACTGATACACAGCAAAACAAAAAACACAACAAAACTATTTGATTAGGTTTAGTAATAAAACATCATGATATAAATAAGTGAACATTGACTTTCACACGAGTTTTACACGAGAAATGAACAGCGGCCTCTGGGAGAAAGTCTGCAGAAAAGGTTTGGGACCCACCGGCTCCATGTGTGAGTGTTTGTGAGTATTAACGTGTTTAAGTTCTAACATCCTTGAACAAGTCAAAATCTAATTCTCTGTCAGTCTGCTCAGTGTCTCTGCCACTTTACCTCTCTATCTGTCTGTCTGTCTGTTTCGCTTGGTCTGACACACACACACACACACACACTGATATCTGTATTCATTGAGCATAGGCAGTAATAAGAGGCCATTATGGATGCTAACCAGATCTTTTAACCAATGACTAACTGACATTCCTTCATATACAACCAATGAGCTGTGAGAGATCTGCCAGGGCCTGAAGGAACACACACACACACACACAGTGCCACGGTGTAATAATACATGCATACCAATCTAGACTGTGTCTGCCTGAATGCTCCTCAACTGAACACATAACCATAATCACTTTATCAGAGGGAGGAGAATAAAAGCCAGTGAATATGAAGAAGAGGAGGAGGAGGAGGAGGAGGAGGAGAGGGGGTGAGAGGGCGAGGGAGGAGGAAGGAGCAAATTAAGAAGTTAGGAGGGGAGGAATGAGAGAGGGAATAAGGGAGGAAGAGAGAGAAATAAATGGAGAGAGAGAGAGAGAGCTGCTTGAAGAATATGTCTGTACATGAAAACTCATTCATAAAGGACAGAGTATTTCCAGTAGAATTACAGAGTACACCGTTAGAATTAAAGGTTATATCTATAGGTTATTATATTTTATACCATGAAAAGACCCAAACCAACAATGTGTCACTCAATACTTTGCTGCTTCCCTTCCCTGTCTGTGGCTCGAAAAACAGCCGATTAGTTTTTATCAAACGTTACTCAAACAGGAGAAAATTGTGTATTTTGTTGGAGACTATTTTCACATATGTGGCGTGCTCTATCAAAATGAATCAATCAATTAAAGGGACTCTATGTAAGAATCACAAATTGCTTGTTAACAGCGGCACCTGTGGCCGTTAAGTCAACAAAAGTCAGCATCCTGTTGCTCGTGCTTGCGTTCGTGCTACATAGACATGAACGAGCATCGCAGACAGACAGACAGACAAACAAACCAACGGCGGTGAAAACATAACCTCCTTGGCCCTAGGCCTTTGGCCTTGGCGGAGGTAATAAAAAGGCGAGACATAAAGATGGCAAAAGGAATAGTGCCATGAGCAGCATAGTGTAGAGTTACAAGTTGCTGTAGTGTGTGCCTGTCTGTATTCAGTAATAATCAGCGTTTATACTCTGTTGTAGTAATGATAATACTAGTATGCTACTAGTAATTGTAGTAACAGCAGTGGACTAGGTTCATTCATTCAAACGGCTGAACCATTGCTCCATACTTCATGTCTGTAAACTGGTGTTGTTGTCACACGATACACTGGATCATTCACAGCATCATATAGCCACTCATTGGTACCCAGAAGAGGAGAGTATGATATTAAACTGGCCAATCGGATGATCAATAGCCTTGTAGACCCCCCAGGTCCAACCAATAGCAGACGAGAGTGCCCAGTGTTAATTAGCACTGGTACATCTCTGCTCTCCTCTTGTCTCTGTGTGTCTAGCTAATTCAGCCTCTCGTTAACAACGCTTATACAGCCAATTACCATAAATCCCTGTTAGCCGCGGCAATTAACAGTAACGAGGCAGCGCTGCATGTGTTTCTACTGTTGTAATTAAGCCAGTGTGTTGTTAATTAGCAAAATGTGAGTGGGAGGTTTTATGCTCGTTAGTATGGCCATTTCATTCAATTAGCACCGTCATTAACGAGGTGTCTCTGTTCTAACAAAGTTAATGCAGGGAGGAGGCGGCGACTGGGCGATTAGCCTAGACAAACATGACGAGGAGCATGGCACTGAGCCCAGGGAACGATATATGGAGGGAGTGTGTGTGTGTGTGTGTGTGTGTGTGTGTGTATGATGAGCTCCAGGTGGTGTGGCAGCTTAACACACTGCCACTGTGCTGCAGACATACATTAGATATTTAATGACACTGGCTTCTCATGCAAACAGACATAAACTCTAAACATTACAACACATGAACATCCACCCACTTCTATTCTTTCACTACACTAATTCTAACAAAGCTCCTCCAGAGAGCCACAGAAGACATTATACAACTGTTTTCACTGGCTGGGAGGCAATCCTAGTGTTACTTAAACTGAACTTCATGTGTAAAAATGGTGGAATGCCCCTTTAAGACAGCACAGTTTACAAGGTTTTCAAGTAATTTGTTTCAGAAATAGAAATGGTACTTCGTCTTTTGAAAACGTGAGGTGAAGACTGTTGGACATTTGAGTGAACCTGATTAATAATGAATAATGAACTGAAATTCTTTACGTTGTAAACAAACCACCAGTGTCTCTTTAATTCATGATCCTTTAGTTCAATAAAATGTATTTGAAGAGAGGGGCATACCAGTAAAATCAGCAATCTAAAGTCTTCTCAAAGACTGAACTAAAGAGTGGAAAAGGCAATATTGTTGCCATCCCCCCCACCTCCATAGGTGACTATTGGGTTTGTGCATTATAATTATGAAAAACATGATAACCAATTTAATCACATTTTATTATTTATTAGATAATATATATATATATACATATATATATATGTATATATATATATATATATATATATATAAAATAAAGAAAATAACATTTGTATTACTTCTTTAATATAAAATCTTGTTATATTGTTTTTGTTTCTTCTTCTAAAACCAAACCTGCACCCTTTTATACAGTATTTAGAGAATCTTTTTGTGAAAAGAATACTTGCCCAAGTAATGCCATATGATGGAATATTAGGGCCATCGTAAGTAAAAAATGATTTGGGGGAGGGGGGATAATATTCTGGGAAAAAACTCAGAATTTACGAGATTAGAGTCATAAATTTACGAAAAAAAACTCATAAATTTACGAGAAAAAGAAACTTGTTAGTGTTTTTTTCTGTCAAGGGAGCACATCGCTTCTCTTTGCTAGGGGTTTTTTTTCTGGTAAATTTGCGACTTTAATCTCAGAGAATTTCAGAGTTTTTTCCTCCTAAATTTACAACTTTAATCTCTAAAACTCTGAGTTTTTTCTCTGAGTTTTATACCCCTCCACAATTTATTTATTTTTTTACCTACAATGGCCCTAACACGCCATCATAATGCCACAGCATAAATAGAGAGAACATGCGCATCATAGGTGTAATTATCTGAATTAATCAACAGAATAGGTTTTGAAGAAGAAGAAGGAACAACATTGATACATTTAATGAGATTATCAAAAGAAAATAGGGGCGGGTGGCAGATTTCTTCAGTTTGCTGGTTCAGTAACTACTGAACTACAGAAATCTCAGAGGTTATGCTGCCTTCTGAATCTTTTCTCCCGACTAAATTATAATGGAGACACATCATTTACTCCTCTATCTGTTTTATGTTTTCAGGGCTCACTCAGCCATTTAGTTGAAACACATGAAAGGAACGCTGAAGCTCCCGTGGTGCGTAACACACCAGACAGATTAACTTTAAATGGGAATTGCTCTGACATCCAAGAGATTACCAGGAATTATGATGCGACACAGCTGGGAAGAGCGGTAACATGAGCAGTGGGAGCACTGGTGGCTGCTAACATTTGGTTTGAGTGCAAACATCACTACTCCGTGTTGATTAAAACCTGAAGTGTTAAACATCTGGAAGCAGATGTGAACAGTGTTTTCTAGTAGCATTCAACCTCCTTTGTATAAAATAAAATAATATTTCTATTTGATAGGTTGCAGCCAAAAACATGGTGGGTCAGATCAGATATCAGATCAGAATCAGATATTCAGCAAAGAACAACAACAACAAACAAATAGCACATTTCTTCACTTTAAATAGTCCAACAGCAACTAAAACATAGGCTCCATGGAAAAAAAGGGACACAGCGTCCTGTCCTGAAAGTGAGGCTGCATGTTTTCTGTACATCTATATGTGTATTTATACAGAATGTCCACTGGCTTCTACGATGTCTGGCAGCTTTTATCCTGTAAATCCTGTGTTTTCTTTTTTTGTGTCCTCTCGTGCACACAGAAACTAACCCACTGACCTGTGGAGGCAAGAAGATCAAAACAAACCCTCTGTGCAGAGAAAGTTCGGACATTCATTTTTAATGTTATCAGCCGACCAAATGAGCGTTGTCAGTGGTTATCACGACCATTCTATTGCTTTAGATGGGCCAAACTGCACCTGCAAAAGCGAAAGTGAAACTTAATGTCATGAATTAAAACAAAGCAACTTTAGGTTTAGGCAACAAAGCTACTTGTTTATGTTTAGGAAAGATCATGGTTTGGTTTAAAATAAGAAAGTACGGTAAAATAAGGCAATGTTTGACTTTTGGTTTCACGCAGGTCACAAACAGCTGTCTCCCAGGTGAAAGTCCTGTGTTTGTTTGGGCTGTCCATCACCCCCGACCATCACCCTTTACTCTTTATACTACGTAACCTGACTTCCTCCTTTGCTCCTGTCATAATTACTACGACCACTAGAGGTCAACGATGTCTTCTTGTATTCGTAATGGTGATCAACCATGTCAATAGATGATAACAGCCTTCTGAACCTACGAGGTGTAGCAGGCCCCTTCTAACACATATCCGTGGGGCTTACAACCGCCGATTGAAACGCCCTTTCAATCGGCTGACAACATGTGAAGCAGGTGAATCAGCCCATACGTGTCGCTGGTAACTGGTTGCACTGTGCCTGCTGGATGTTTAAATAGTCAAATGTTTGCCAATACCTTCGCTAACAACTTTAAAGATGATAACATGTCAACGTGTTAAAATCAATTAATGCAGACGTTTCACAAAAAGTTCAGTTGTAACCAACTTGGATGCTGTTTACTCTGTAACTGGTGCTTCAAGAGGTTACATTACATTAATTCAAATTAATTGATGAAGAAGAAGAAGAAGGCATACTTTATTGAAAAAATTGAAATTCAATTTTTTCACTGTTGTTTTTTTTTACACATTACACACAGGCCTGAAATACATACATGCACAAACAGGACCTATACACATGCATTAATGCCTTGCTTAAAGGCACCTTGGCAGTGCCCAAGAGGCAAACTGGCACCTCTCTAGCTACAAGTCGACACTAAGTACTTGGTCCATGTGGGGACTTGAACCGGCAACCCTCTGGTCACCAAGCCAAGTCCCTACGGACTGAGCTACTGCTAATTGTGCATTTATGTAATTAAATTATGCTACAGTTATTTAATTGTGTAGTTACCATTTGTATAAACACTCTTTACAAAATCTGAATAAATATCCACTCTCAATAATGACTGGTGTTAGCTATGAATAGGAAACAGTCAGTTGGTGTAAATCTCTCATGAACCATAATTCATGTTGCTCTCACTGCACTCACAGCGCCCTCTGCTGACTTCAATTAAAGCTCTGCCTCTTTTTTTTTTCGATCCCGCTTTGTCTTGTTTCATTTCCAAAGAATCATTCAAGACAGAGCTGCAGGCATTGATATTTCCATGAAGCTGTTGAAGCTCAACTGAACCTCGCTATACTGACTTCAGCCGGCCATATACAGGAGCCAGAAACAGAGGGATAGAGGGATAGAGGGATAGAGATATAGCAGCTAGGGGGAAGGGCTGCCGGTGTCGATGGGACACAAGATGGACATGCTCTGGAGTGAATGGCCTCTCTTCCTCATCTTCTTCCCCTCATCTCTTTCTCTCCTCCATTTCCTCTATCAAACATTTTCTTTTTCCTTCACCGTGTCTTTCCACCCCCTTCTCCTCTTCTCCTTCCCTACTTTCCAATTCTCCTCATCCCTTTCTCCCCCATTTCCCCATCTCTCTCTCTTTCACTCTTTCTGATAAGAGCCTGTTCTCTTTGACATCTCAGTCTGACTCCATTACAGCTAATAGAGAGAGGCCATCTTGCCACTGACACACACACACATACACACACACTCACACACACAGGGGTATCAGGGGACCCCAGTGGATGCTGGGAAAATAAAACATGGTGTGAATGTCTCCAGAGCAGAGAAACACCAGAACATTTTGCTCATGTTTAGCCTCAGCTGATCTCTGACACACATAAATAATAGGCTATTTGGACCTTTAACCCCCCTCCTCTAATCTGCACTAATCTGATCTAGTGTATGTTTACATTCAATGAACATCTGTTGTTGCTATTAGAACTTAATAATTAAGGTATTTTCACATATTTCATGGATAGTGCATGTAGACAGACACACCTTAGAGTACTTCTGTGCATAGTAATTCATGTGAAAAGGTTCCTTTAATTTCTTGCATTCAGGGTTACAAACAATACAAATACAATATACTATATAATATACTATGACTATACTTCATTGAGAATTTTGAGAGAGTTTTGTATAGTATATGAAATTAACAAACATTATATACTTTATAAAGAGTTGAATTAACTCCACGTCAACCAGCTGACACAAAAAGTGATCTACTACCTGAGCCCATGTGCAGTATGTACCTGTGTAGCTGCATGTTCCAGGGCCTCTCTCTAAATTTACTCCAGATACGGTGAGGCTCAATGCCTCCTAGTGGTGACGGGATATGGAATGTCCTGCTCGCATTTCTCACTCGGCGTAATTAACTGCAGATTTCTTTTTCCACACAAAGATCACTTTTGTTTTATTCAGTCATGTCTACAAAAAGTGAGAATTCCAGCTGCAACTCATTTACACTTTAAAACGTCAATCGCGTTGAATTAGATGACAGTCTTTTACTATCCGATTCAACATGAAGGCTCTATCAGAGTTTTTTCCGCCCCAAGAGGAGTTCTCAAAGGACACTTCTGAAAACGCTCACATGTGAATACAGAAGTGAAAATATTGAGCGCCTTTAAACTAATAAAAAATATCATTATCAGTCGTTGGAAACACTGCGTGACTGTAGGAAACAAGATTACTGCGAGAATGTCTCACATCGTAAGTTGAATTCCTTCAAGATATAATAGGCTGCACATACACACACAGACACATACACACATGCACACACACGCACACACAGTGATGTGACCAATACCCCCCCCCTCCCTTCAGTGTGTGCCATGACAGGGTGATTACAAATGGAGAACGGGGGCTCGAGCGGTCAAATGGTTCAACAATGGAGTTTGTGTGTGTTTGTGTTGTTATGTTTCAATATGTGTGTGTGCGTGTGTGTGTGTGTGTGCGTGTGCGTGTTGCGGTGTGTATCAGTGTATTGGCTGCTGATAAATGGCCGCCTCTTTAGGGAACTTATCTCTTTAAGTGTTGCCGCGGTGAGGGATGACATCATTTGGATCCCCCGGCTAACTGGCTGCCATGACGACACCTCACCAACCTATCCATTTACCAGATGGCCCGATAGTGTCTGCACACACACAGTCACACACGTGAACGCACACAAACACACTCTCACACACACAGGTAATAGGAGGCCACGTGGAAATTACAGCCAGAGACTGTGGCAGCTCCCAGCACTGATACACACTCTGCTGTGATAGGGACACACACACACACACACACATGCACACACACTGATAATAAACACCCAGTCGCAGATGTCTTACAAACACACACACACACACACACACACACTAAAGCCCACAGCACCGCCCCCTCCACTTGTCTTATCACAGTTTAACAGAGAAAAAAAAGCATGGAGGAGGAAAAATTAAGTATTGATCAAATTAGACGTTTTTTTAAAGCGTCCCTCGCGGACGTCTGTGATGGTGGCGGGATTTAATGAACCCATCACATGGCAAACAAAATGGAAAGGCCAGAAGGACGCTTGACCTGCAACACACACACAGGAGAGATAAATCTACATATCCAATACTATGAACACCAGCCACACACACCAGGTGACAAAGGTGCATCAGTATATCACTGAGTGACATCATCGTAGTCTGTAGTGATACAGATACCAGAGCAGCACAACCAGTGGAGAGTCAGAGGTGTGTTTGGGTGCAGAATAGTGAGGCTCTTTTTGCAGCAGATGTAGTATAGTAATAGTAGAACTAACAGTATAGCATTGGGGGAATAGAGTTGGTCTTCCTGCCCATGTGAATTGATGGTGTTGGGTCGATAAGTCTTCATTTGGCTGCTAATTGGCCCTGTCTGCATGAGAACTGCACAAGAACACTGACCACTAAAGGCTGTCAAACGCAGCCGAGAACTGATCAATAGTACACTGGATGTTTCTGGGAAACAGTTCAACATTTTGGGATGGTTTCTTTTTCTTTCTTTCAGAGAGTAGAGATGGTCAGATTCTTGCCACTCTGCTCATGTTTGTCGGTGCAGAGATGAAGCCAGGACGTGGTTAGCCTGGCTTAGCACAGGAAGCATGGGGGAACAGCTAGCCTGGCTCTGTCCAAACAACTAGTCTAGTCTAGTACTACTAACCATTCCAGAGATATTTCTGGTGGTTGAGGAAACTGTTTAACTAATTGGGAAGATACAATGTGTGATTCCACACATGCATGTGAGTCATTGAATGAGAATCACATCAGCAGTTAGTTAAGTTATCTATTCATCCACCTTTCACACTATTTTTAGGCTTTTTTCATAGTTTTCCTTTTCAAAAGTTATGTATTATTTGGTTTTCGTTTCCTTTTCTGTCATGAATGAAAGGCTCTCAATGAATATTTGCTTTCATTGAAGAAAGTTACACTAGTTGAATATAAAAAAAACACCCTCTGTCAAACCCCTGTCATCTCTGACTATACTAAACTGTACACTTTTTTTGTTTTTGTATCCTTTTTATTCGCATTTATGCGCTTCAGTTTTGTGGAATAAGAAAGAGCTTTTTTAACACATATGACTTCCCTTTAAAACAGTCCCTCTCATAATGTTTCCTAATCCGTTCCCTGTGGGTGACATCCCATAAAGGAGAGTTGTTCACATTCACAGTTACTGATAGGACCGCTCTGCACTATCAGAGTGACAATTACTCATTCTTAAAATAAGTGGTTTGTCCCTTTAGAGCTCTCTGGACTGAGCTAATAGTTGCTATCAGTGACAGAATAAATCAGACAAATACTGCTGGTAATGATGAGCTATATGTTCAGCCTCTCTGGACCTCATACTGAATATTCAGACTGGAAACAATACAAACACACACTGACCTCACTGACCTCGCACACACACACACACACACACACGCGCGCACACACAAGGGGAAACTTATTAGGTTATTATCTTTCCGCCCCATAAAATAGGAATAACGTAAAGCGCCGCTGCAATTAATAACCCAACTATAAATCTGAATATTCCCCATGAATATTATTCTATATTACTCACACACACTCTCTCACATACACACACACACACACACACACAGTGATCAGCAGGGTGCATGGGAGCAGGGAGAATGATAAAGCCATCAGAGAACGTTCTGGATGAAGTGAGCCAAACGTCAATGTGTGTATCAGAGCATGTGAGTGTGTGTGTGTGTGTATGTGTGTGTGTCCCATCAGAGTGTGTTCTGCATGGTAGCTTTATGCATCAACACACTGAGGCATTCTCCACCTCCATGTTGTATGTGCGGGATGCACTGGTTAAATCAATGCTCGCTCCTAACACTGAAACACACACACACACACACACACACACACACACACACTACTGTCATCCGCCGTGACCTTGCTGCCTGTTTCCAGAACAACACACGCGGACACAGACACAGTGCAGTGTAGGTGGAGGTACTCGTAATGTTAAGGAGTGATATGAGTTCGACTAACAAGCACCACTGTGGCTCTTCAAAAAGATCTGGCTCTTTGTTTTGGCTTCTCTGCTGGACCATCTGGATTCAACATCAAGAATCATTCATGCATAACCATTCATATGTATTGACACTTTAATCATGTAAACTGTTAATGAAATCCAACGAAGCCGCCGATTTGCAGAGACACATTCTTGTTGATTGGATTTAGTGTCAAGGAAATACTAAATACTTTCTAATAATAACTTAGAGTTCACTCCCTGGTGTTCATCCTCCTCCGGACAACTATTAAGATAAACAAAACTTTCTAATAGACTAATTAGCTGGTAAATTCTGATAAATTGTGAGCAAACTGTTTTGTGGTCCAGATACCCAGAATATGAATGTTCACACAGTCCAGTTGAGATGTCTTCCTAGTGGACTAAAGAGAAAGTGTTATGCTGGAGGAGTATAAACACCGGTCAAAGGGCATTGTCACACTCAGAAGTTGTTATTATGCTTATAACTGATCTAAGAAGCATTAGTCATATTTGATCAACTCTAAGTCCACTCACTAGAATAAGTGCTCCAGAAAAAGCTAGAAAATGAACCTTGAGGGAATATTAGCTAATCATTATTATTAGTGAATTATTAATTACAACTTACAAACCATTTATAATTTTTTTGTAAGTTAATTTGAAATTGGTCCAATACATAGACTGTATATGGACGACGCATCTCCACTTCCTCCCACTGTAAAAGTGAAGCCAAAATAATCTGGATAGGGGAGCTGCCATCTTGGAATTTTGACGTCATTTGGAATCCCTCAGAGCAGCTGTCAATCACAGCTGTCAATCATGACATATGACATACAACATACAACATTGTGTGATAAGAACTACCTAAAATGACAGACATCATATTTGTGACTTTGACTTTTTGGTTTGGCCCATGTCACATCTGCTTACATGGAGAGGGTGGGATTTATGACCTATACTGCAGCCAGCCACCAGGGGGCAATCCAGATGTTTTGGCTTCACTTTTGGGGAGCTGTCATGTCGTTCATCTTTAAATACAGTGTATGGTCCAATACTTTTGGAACTTTAAAGAGCCATAAATGAAATCAGACTTCCATCCATCCATCCATTTCTTCCGCTTATCCAGGGCCGGGTCATGGTGACGAACCAAAACCATAATCATTGTTGCCGCTGTACTTAATTACTTAATACCAAAACGCACAATATTTCTTTCAGCAGATTTAGCAATTACAGAATATCCCAACAAATCTGGTCAAAATTTTTTTTTTTTTTTTTTACAATTTTTTGTTCATTTTATTTAAGAAGGGACATCAATTAACATTTGAGTCCATAATGATTTTGCCTGGTGTTGCCAACGTGATAGCATCACAACCGTGTGTAGTTGAGATCCAAATGAAGGCAAAGTTCGAAGATGGGGGTGGTCCAGGCAAGTGTGCCGGAAGTAGGGGGATAGGAAGAGGAGAAGGGGGACATTGGCCCCCACACTTTACACCCCTGGCCCGATTTGGTGTCGTGGCTTTGTGTGACCCCATCACAAGATGGTCTCTAGTTAACTGTAAGGTTTAATAATGTTATAATCAGGGGTGGAATAAGTATTCAGATCCTTTACTGAAGTAAAAGTACTAATACCACAATGTGAAAATGCAAGTAAAAGTCCTGCATTCAAAAATGCGAAATGTACTTAAAGTATGAAAAGTAATAGTACTCATTGTGCAATAAAGGAGACGGTCTAAAGGCATGCGGAAAGGTTTACTTTACTTTATTTGGTTTTGATGTATCTGTCTTTTTGCTTCCACCACATACTGCTCACAACAAATATGTTTCTTGTTATTTGGGTCAACTGACCAGCTCAGTTCAATGACAGTTATCCACCTCTAACCTTTACTAGATGTGAGATTCAGATGGACCAAACATGCCATCATTCTCTCTCATTATCTCTCTCTCACACACACGATGCTGACAAAGTGGGGTCAGGACCGCTGATTACACCACCAGTTTATATGTTATTCTTTGTCTCTTTCTTGCGTCTTTCTCTCTCGATGTCTTTATGTCTTTGTCCCTTTCTTTCCTCTCTCTGATCTATGTCCTACAGCTCAATCTTTTAGCACCAACACCGAGGCTCTCCTCCAGCGTGGCTTCATTTCCCCCTAAACAGATACCATCAGAGGAGAGGAGAGGAGAAAGCTTGGTTTCTTGGCATGACACACACACACACACACACATACACACACACACACACACACACACACACACACACGTCGTAGCCACTCAGTAGGTTGACAGATGTGGTAGGACAATAAAACAGTTTGTAATGGAGGTAATATGATTTAAAATACTATCTATTAGCCTGGATAGGCCTGTCAGGTGTGTGTATGTGTGTGTGTGGGAGATAAAACAATGAAGATGGCAGAGAGAATATAGGGCTGCACATCTAAATCACAGTACACACACTCACACTCACACACACACAGTACAATTCATCCCATTAGACAACACAGATGTAACCCTCAAACCAATCCTGTGAATACAGATACACACACAGAGACGCACATGCACATATAGTTTATACAGTGCCAATAAGATCCATATGTCACATGAACACTCCTGATAAGAGAGAATATAGTGAGCAGTGAGAGACCTGTAATACATATCTCACTGTTACAGTAATAATGTTATTTATATAATACACACTGCAGTCCAAATATACTTCAAGATGCAGCATAGAGAAATATTCATTTATAATTGCAATGTATTATATGCATATATTACATTATATGCATTTATGCATGCATAAAGTTATAAGACGAAAAAACAAACAACTCCCAGAACGCCGTGTTAGCGACCTGTCAATCACAAGGTGCCCCCAAAGCATCCCCTGCTTTATGGTCTATTTGACTCTAAATGGGACCATAATTTACCAAATGAACATCATGCTGTGTTGAAGAAGACTTGAAACTAGCGATTGAGACCATAAACTCATGTTTACAATGTTTACTGAGGTAATAAATCAAGTGAGAAGTAGGCTCATTTTCTCATAGACTTCTATACAATTAGACTTCTTTTTGCAACCAGAGGAGTCGCCCCCTGCTGGCTGTTTGAAAGAATGCAGCTTTAAGGCACTTCAGCATTGGCTTCACTTTACAGAATCAGAGGCCTGGTAGACATGCAGGAAATATGTTTTCAATAATTTGTTTACAATTATGTATCTTTCCCAGTTTGCTCCCCCATTTGAAAACATAACCAGATGCCCACGTTCATGACTACTATAATATGATTGTCAGTATGTTTTTCAGGTGCCACTAACAGGGCTGTTAAGACTTGTTAATAGGAAAAGAAAACGTGAAAAAATGAGTTATGGATTACTAATAATAGTATTTACAAGCATGCATATTCCTAATCACTTTATTTGCAAGGACACATCTAAAACCCATGGTCAAAACTATCCAGCCAATTAAGAAGAAATTGAGAATGCCTGGCTAATTTTTTCTCCAATCCAAGCATTCACATTCTCAGCACAGATAAGACGGAAAATGGTGCTGTAGTCTGAGGGAGCCAACTGGTGAGTAAAAGGGGAAAAATACAGAGCCATAAGCATCAGCGACTCAGATAGCCTTTAGATGGAGTAAAAACCTCTCGGCAAGCCGAGAAGATAGAAGACATATCAACATGGACAGAGAAAATAAAGGAGCTGTGGAAAAACAGAGCAGTGTTTGCAGAATCCAATTGAGCTGACACTTTTTCAGCCACATACCATTTTCTGTTGTTTACGGCTTTATGAGTGGCTGACCCCCAGTGTGTCTGTGTTTTCGCGGGTGTGTGCGTGTGGCTGAGTGGCTGACCTGTGTGTGTTTGTGTGTGTGTGGGGGTGTGTGTGTGTGATTGAGGTTGATAGATGTTGACAGCTGCGGAGAATCACTTTCCTGTTGGTAAAACACCATATTGACCCTGTAGACCCTCCACAGGCAGAGGTTAGCTGAGCTGAAGCCCAGCAGGCAGAGTGGGGATGACATCCAGCGCTAACCCACAGAGCACCCTGGACACACACCAACACACACCTCACATCCAAAAACACTATATGGGGCCAATATAGACGACTTTCAGGTGACACCCTGTGGAAGCCATATTGGAGGTCTATACCGTTCAGGTCAGGCAACAGAGTATTAATTTAACTAGCCTGTGTCGACACAAATGAAAAGACATGGTTGATGGTTTTTAAACTGTAAATACAACAGTGACATATTATAAGTTCACGAAGTTGTTATGGCCATTGTGTTAGCAAGTCAGTTAAATTCATGTTTCTGGTGACCTGATGAATGCATATCCTTTCCTTTTGGCTCTGTTTTGGTCTCCACCAACTCCTGAGGGAAATACCTGTCTCTTAGCTGCAAAATGATAACTGTGTCTGTCTGCTGTTTGCTATTGAGAAGGTAGTGTACAGTGGATTTATCTTCTTTTTCACTGAAAACAGCTGCCCGCTGCTGGAAATAAGGTTGAGCTGTGAGAGTGAACCAAAACAGTGAAGTCGTGGGCAGTAATACCAAAACGACGATGCCCTGTAGAGAGGGTTGGACCTCGTCCACATGGTGAAAATCAGCTAAATATTCAGCCATGACACTGAAAATCTTTTAGATAACCCTAAGCTACGCTTTACGTACTCCTCTCTCCACTCTCACTCATGTTTTCACCATTGTCTTCTGGCAAGAAGTCATCTCTCGCAAGATTTCAGAACAAGACTTCTCCTGAGAGAGACTTGTTTAAACACAATAACAAACAGACCGGATCAAGTGGAAAGTACAAAAAACATGTTTCTTCTCTGTAGGGTCCTTTCCAAAATGTTGTCAGACACTTATATAATAACAATCTGAGCCTGTCAGTGGCAAAAACAAGCACTTTTAGTGGACGTATACCGTTATAATTACATTACAGCCCGTTTAGCGACTGCTGTCTGCAGCGTTCTCCCTCAATACTGGACCAGTTTCAAGAATTGTTGTCCTCATTACTCACTTAGACACAAAAACAGGAGAAATAGTGTTGAGAAATACTGAAGTTACCCTTTAAGGCTTGAAACGTGTGTGGTCACGTCTAATTTCTGCCCCTCCAGAGACAGTGAAGCCATGATAGTTCTTATTTTTACCTTCACACAGCCTGCAAAATGTAGTGTGCACAGTTTCTTTGAAATGTTATTTACAACGGTACAATTAGTGCATTACTGATTACAGTAAATGGTTCAATCTGTTACTGTTCACTTAGCAAAGGTTAGTTTAGTTTAACCAGTGAGTTAACTGGTAATGATGCAGCATGAACCGTTCAATATACCCTGTACACTGATTTGAACTGTGGTATCCTTGTGATAGACAGGCAACATTGTCAAGGATGTAACCCTCATTCTGCCCAGTGCATGCTGGGATAGTCTCCTGCAAACAGCAACCCTGCACAAGACAACCAGATATTATTAATTGATGGATGACGTCATTTAGAAATGTGGTTAAACTGTTGATAGGAAGCATGTTTGAGACGACAATTTTAATGAACAAATGGCAGCAAATAACAGTTGGTTTTATTAGGTCATTACTGTATGATTTACTTCCTGAGCCACTGATTTGTGGAGGATCTTGAGAAATGTGCCCGCTCTCTGCGTATTTACAGACAAAACTAATGGTTATAAAAGAGGAAACAGAGCTGCTGCTTCCTATTTCCAGACTATCGTTGCTGACATATCCCCTCCCCGTCAACAGCTGCTTGTGAGGGGCCACCGAGCCAGACGCAGTAACTCAGTGGTAATGAAAGTTGTACTGGGCAGGTCCCAGGTCTCATGCACGTATACGTATGTAACCCTGCATCCCCAGAGTGCTGCTGGTGGAAACAAGTATTTGTTGTTCACCTGCTGCAGGGTTAAAATACATCAAGGTGTCACCTGGTGTGGCCTGGAGTGAAACAGCCAGCCCCGCTGACAGGCTGCTGTGGGGTCACTTTAATTCATGTTACTGCTAGCTTGTGTTTGGCCACCCTGACTTAATAACAAGGTTGGTCAGCCAGCAGGACCCTGCTGTCCTCCATGTTTCTGTCTCCAAGCAGCAGCAGCTCAGCCCAGCCAAGGCAGCGTGTGTGTCCCTTTTAAGGTGGCTAATATACTGTAGCGTTCATTGGCCATTGGTGGTGATGGTGGTGTGTGTGTGTGTGTGTGTGTGTGTGTGTGTGTGTGTGTGTGTGTGACAGCGTATAAAGTGTGTAGGTGAGGGGTTATTCACCTAGAGAGTGCAGGCTGTAATTTAAAACAACTAGAGCAAATCCCCTCCCTCTTTGTCTCTCTCTCTTTCTCTCTCTCTCTTTATTGCACAGACTAGCAGGCAGCTGATTGGTGGAGATTACTAAAACATCCTGCCTGTTTCAGCAGCACCCTGCCAACCCTCTGACAGGATGCGTGTGTGTGTGTGTGTGTGGTTGGGGTCAGTCATGCCCCATCACCCAAAGTGACCACAGGGAGTATGTCCTTTAACCACACTCTCTCTCTCTCTCTGTGTCTCTCTCTCCTCCACTCGTTCCTCTGTGTCATCCCTCTTTCCTCCTCCGTGACTTCTCTGTCATTCTATCTTCTCATCCTGTGTTCTCTTTCTGTCCCCTCTTCCTCTCAGTTACAAAGACCAGTCATTCTGCATTCTTATTACACGGCTGTGTTGAATACTCAATTCTGATTGGTCAATCACGGCGTTCTGTGGTCTGTTATTTCTGTATAACAGACCGTTGCTATGTATAACAGACCGTTGCTATGGGTGCAGCCTTGATGTCGGACTCTGGCTTTCCGTTTTTGTGTCAAATTATTGATTTCTTAGGTTTAGCCGTGTAATAAGCGGGATAATACAGTTAGCGGGTCATTGTTGTGAAAGAATCCCCGACAGGGCGATGGCGTCGGGGTCTCGCATCGACCTGAAGGGCAACTGAGCCAGACGCTTTGCGTCGGGGTGCAGCATCGCCCTGTCAGGGATTCTTTCACAACAATGACCGGTTCGCTGTCCATTATCCCTTACATGTCGCATGGGAAAGGTGATCAGGACCAACAACACATCTACAACAGAGCTGTAAGCATGACCAGTGTGCGACAATTCAACTCCTTCTTCTCATTCCCAACTCGTCACCTACGGACGCTTGGTCAGGACCCCTAAAAACGTCACGTTTTAACGTACTAAGTGACGTGTGTGGATTGTTGTTTGTTTCTATTCTCCTCTCCTCTCCTCTGCTATCCTTATCTCATCTCCTCTCCTCTCCTCTCCTCTCTTCTCCTCTCCTCTCCTCTCCTCTCTTCTCCTCTCCTCTCCTCTCCTCTCCTCTCCTCACCTCTTCTTTCCTCTCCTCTCTCCTCCTCTCCTCTCCTC
>CAKAOI010039136.1:0-19190 GCA_916701655.1 Sebastiscus albofasciatus
TAAAGTTTCCCCAAATTAAATACACTAAAAGAAATGGGTATAAAGGGTTTCAATGAAAATCAACAAATGAATAGAATAACAAAATACAGCCTGCAGACGTTAGGCTATCGTGAGGCAAGACAGATTCTTGCACAAATAGCACCTAAACGTCCTAGGGCAGGTAACCCAATTGATCGGTATTTCTTTTGTTTCCCCAACTAGGATAGTCAACACTCTCAATAAACAAAACAAAAGAGCCTAAAACAGACCAGAGTTTCTGGTTAGGCTGATAACACATGTTGCATTGAGTGAAGGAGAGATCAGAATGACACTGGGTGTGCAGTTTCCCTCCTCTTTTAAGCCCTACAGAAAGGGCGTCGTTACCCCCTGATTGGCCAAGAGGGGAATGCACCAAGCTGCTCTCAACTATCATTTAAGAGCCAGTACCCACACCCTGCGCAACAGGTGAACTGAATAACCCCCTAATCACTCAGCAATTCAACCAAAAAACACCAGAGAAAAGATAAATGACAGCAAGCACCAGAGAATTGGCAGCGGCCACAATGTATGATCAAGTGTTAATTTTTCTGATAAGTTTGGTTTTAATTAGTTATTTGATGCTATAAAAAGGGGGAGAGATGTGAGAATTGGAGCCTTTGAGTCTCTCTCACTGACCAGCTGCAGCCATGCTCCGCTCGCGATTGGTTCGGGTTGGTGACCTCGATACTGCGACTACAGCCCCCCGATCACTACTGCACAGACTCACGCTCCAAATTATGTCAAAATCTCAAAATGGGGGATCCGGGACATTTAGGGTTCACTTCTGTAAAGTGGGAGGAAGTGGAGATGCGTCGTCCATCTTTATATACAGTCTATGATCAGGACAGATGTAAGAGTGATGATACATAACAAGGTGTCCTGCTGTCTAAAAGTAAAAAGTCAAAGTCAAAAAACGCATTTCCTTCATCACATCTAAATCCATCCCAGGTGTCCAATCATTGCTATGGTTACCTGCAGATTAATACACGTACCTTGAGCAATGATTTAACACTAAAACTATGTCTGAATCAGTCAAAAGTGCACTTAAAAGATCAAACCTTTTGATGCTGTCCACCACCCGGATCAGTCTGAGGACTCGCAGGATGAAGACGATGTCCAGGATCTGACGGCTGGTGTAATTCACCGCTACAACAGGACGGGAGCGATTATTCAGAAAGACAGAAAGGCTTTATTGTCCGCGGAGGGAAATCTGTTCCACACCTCCTGTACACACTCATGTCTTAAATGAAAAACATCAACAGCTGGTCACATATACATTTAGGCCCCACATGTCAGGCGTGTAGAGGCTGATATGAGTGATGTTGCTTTGTTTCTGTATAGTAATGCATACAGGACATGGCAGTGCAGTAAACCTCTGGTTAGCATGAAGCTGAATAAGAAATGCGAATAAGGAGCGAATAAACTCGGGTACAGCGAAGTTTGGTCAGAAGTTGGCGCTATAGATTACGCATGGCTGTAATCCGCCAGTAAACAGAGTAGAAGAAGTAGAGGGGGCAAACCGGAAACAAAACACTTCAGCTTGGGCATCTAACCTTATCTTGCACGGCAGCTGGATTCTCACAATGTCACAAGATCGCGCGGTAATCGCAGGATCTCAAAGGAAAAGATGTTTTCACTCTTCTCCTGACTGGCTTCAGTAAGAGTTTGATTGACAGATGGTTCATCCAATCACCTGCCAAGTATTTTTGAAAGTGCCTGCCCTTTTCCAAACAGTTTCTAATGATGACTTCTCAGATGGATCTGTGTAACAAACCATCTGACAGGGTCAGGTTGCATCTAACCAGCTACATGAGAAAAATGGAGAGAGACCTTCAGGAATTAGTCTCAATTTGGAAAGTTTTAATTGTTCTTTCATGTCAGCTAGTATTTCCATGTTTCATGTTGTTCGGAGACGAAGACGAGCATTTGCACGTTATGGGAATATCCAAGAAGACGCCGACAACGGAAACAGCTGATCAGTCACACCTTACCTTTTTCGAAGGTAAAAACCACCTCAAGTAATATTTTTTTTTTTCGCAATTGAGGAAGTTTTGGCGAATTTCATCATTTCCATACAGCTTTTCTAATGTGATATTTAAAAATGTGCATAAAAATATATGAATGGAAACACGACTACTGTTGTTGTGAACCTGTAAACTGAAGTTATTGTGGGTTTTATTCGTATTAGACTGAGGTGTATCCTGCCAACAGTCCAAAACCCAAAGATATTCAGTTCACTGGGATGTAAAACAGAGAAAAGCAGCAAATCTGATACATTAGAGAAACTGACACCAGAGAATGGATGGTGGTAAATGACTCAAATTATGAATTGATCAAAACTGTTATCTACTAATTTACTGTCAATCAATTAATCAACTAAATGTTTCAGCACTACATTGAATCTTTGTGATTCAGGCTTTATTTCATAAGTTTAAATAGAAATAACACAAACTTACATGATGTCATGGCGGAGTTGATGATTGTGGCGATGAGAGCGGAGATGACGATGATGGTGTCGAACCTGAAAACACAAAACAAACATTAGAAAACAAACATTTCAAGTTGAGCGTAATAAATACATTCCTTCGACAGCGATGACGCTGAAAGCAAAACCAGCGTTAGCTGTAAATGAAGCTGAATGTTTTTCATCCTGTTTGTGTTCACATGTCGTCTGTCTGACGTCACAAACATGTTAAACAACAGAAACATATCATGGATGTATTAACAGATCTGATACAGCGCCGCTACTCAGCCTCACTGTCAGTTTGTCCCAGAGGTCACTCAATCTTTTTCCCCATGGACCTCCATTATTAAAGAGACGTCTGAAACACTGTTGATAGGGTGTCTATTACTCTGTTTTATGAATTTTTAACCCTAGGAAATTTCATATTTGTAAAACTTTCCCAGAGCCTAAAAGACTGATTTCCTTGTGCGTGACGCCCTGATGTAAAGTTTAAGGGCTGAGCAGGAGTAACAACACTGAGCATCAATGTGGAAGCCAGAAAACTGTTTTGGCTTTTGAGCTTGGCGAGCAGCTTTCACTGAAATGAGAAGGAGCCATCTTTGAGACCGATATCCAGTTCTTATAATACATCCATGAAACACACAAACATCTCTGACTGAAGTCACTGCAGCTGCACTGCTCACCAGCAGGGGGCGCAAACATGCCACTGAGAACAAAGAAAACAACGTCAACAGCTGCAGCAAAAGAGTTTCAGATGAGTTTAACACACTCTGTGGCCACTTTATTAGGTACACCTGTACAATCTAATACAATACAACTGTTCTGCCATAAAGTTATGAAGCCTTTAATGTTCAGTTTGTTATAGAAGTGTTAATTCAATCATAGTGATGGTGGTGTTGTACTGGACTGCATTATAGTGAGAGATGTTTCTAATATTCTGACCCCCTCATGTCTGTGATAGTCTTTTTGCCAGCTTATAGAGCCCTATTGTGAAACTGGATATGTTGACTACCCCAAAGTTTTGTGTTAGAAATAGTATGGGTCCCCAGCATTTAGGAACTGCCGGAGGCTAACTTGCCTATGTCGGGCAATTAGCATAATTAGCATTAATTAGCATAATCACATATTCAATTCAATTTAATTCAATTTATTTTTATATAGCGTCAAATCATAACAGAAGTTATCTCAAGACGCTTTATATATAGAGCAGGTCTTAGACCGTACACCATATATGGACAATATTTTAGCAACTGCTTGGCTGATTTGGATTTAGAGTGTACAGGTGTACCTAATAAAGTGGCCACTGTGTGTTAACAGTCTGAAATAAAAAACTAAAGCTGTGAATGAGAAACCAAAACTGTGAGCGGCAGGCTGACTTCCTGCAAGTGACCTTCAGATACAATTTCTACCTCTCACAGCAAAATAAAGAGAACAACATCTGCAGACAAGCGAAGACCTGAGAGTTTACTGCTCAGTGACAGTTTGTATTTTGCTTACAGTTTTGGTTTCTCATTTTTTTGTTTATGGCTTTTTGTAAACACTTTTGAAGGTTTTTACTTTCAGAATTTTTGACCCTAAAGAAGCTGTTTTACCTCCACAATGGTACAGAAACAAAAACAATAACTCAATATAATTGCCGCCTCAAGCATCAGTGAGCTGGTCCAAGCACTTTCAGGCGTACGACTGAAGAAGCAGCAGATAATGGAGCTGAAACATGTGTCACATACCTCGTACTTTTAATCTGGGATGCCGATAAGCTGTGTGAAATGGACGTGACACAGCCCATTGATTTTAGAAATGTTTTTCATTATGAGTTATATCAGCAAATGTTTCCTCTCATATTGGAGGACATTCTGCAAAACACTTATCGAGTTTCAAACACAAACAGCTCAAACAAATATTGGAATATATATGATTGTTATTTTGTAGTAAATCATAAACATTTTCTTCAAGTTGACCCAGGATCATGTAAATAGGATTTAATGAACGTTCATGCCATAGACTATATATAAAGATAGACGACATGACAGCTCCCAGAAAGTGAAGCCAAACATCTGGATCGCCCCCTGGTGGCTGGCTGCAGTATAGGTCATAAATCCCGCCCCCTCCATGTTAGCGGATGGGACATGGACCAAACTAAAAAGTCAAAGTACACATCAAATACATATTTCCCGAAGATGGTTTCTGTAATTTAAATACTTATTTTCACGCTGATGTATGTATCCGGAATTTTTTGGCTTCACTTTTGTACAGTGGGAGGAAGTGGAGACACATCGTCCATCTTTATATACAGTCTATGGTCCATGCAGTCCATCAGGAGGAATAAATCACATGTTACATAAATACATCCAACATCAGTTTTTAACAGCTCCATGAATTCATGAATGGTGTCAGTTGATGTAAAATAAACTCACTCTGCCTGGATGAAAGATGAAATTCAGATCAGTTTTGTAGGATGTGAAGAAAAAAGTTGTTGAAGTTGTTTCCATCTGATAAGAATTTAATTTTATCTTCAACTTTAACTACCACTGAGGTGATTTGGGGTTTTAGAGACTGACATTTTATGGGCTGATTCCAGTATTTCTAGACTACAGTTGACACTTTTTAGGTTTCTTAATATAAACATTTTTCCACAGACCACTACAAGCGTCTTGTGATATCTAAGAATACTTCATTCTATCCATATAAACACTTGTTTAACTTTATCTCTAGTTGCCTGTAGATAAACTGCAGCATTACCCAAAATCCTTTGCTCATTTGGGGAAAACATTACGTGAAATTTTATCAGACACTGACAGTAAAGGTGAAGTGAGGTGAAGACGGTGTGCGTCAGCTCGTCCTCACCAGTTCCAGAAGCTGTGTCTGGAGAAGAACGCTCTGGGCTCGAACACGTAGAGCTTCAGTAGGATCTCCAACATGTAGAGAGCCAGGAAAACCCACTCTGAGTTGGCGATCATCGGATTCTCCTCGTCCAGACCGATGAACACGGCGTTCACCAGGATGATCAGATCGTAAATGATCACAAAGGCCCTGAAAAATACACACATCAGAGCTCTAGTGAGTCTACAACCACCTTTATGATGTGTTTCTGCAGGTCAGGGTTCATATTCGCTAAACATCCTGAAAGTTTCTCCTAACTGACCAAGTTTGGAGAAACTCTAAAAATAATATGTGCCAGTCAAACATTAGACTCCTGAGGTTTTGATCTGACAGTAATTCACTAAGTATTTCAGCTCTAAAGGTTTCCAGTGGATCCTGAGCCTCTGAGAGTAATGTGTCTCATCACGTCAGCGTTTCAGGAAAATACAACAATAAAGAACTTTTAAAAGCTCACCAACTAGTCAAAACAATCCAATAACACCAGAGAACTTAATACTACCTCACTTTACTGTCTTTGTACTCGCTTTATGTCGTTTTTGTGTAACCTGTAGCGCTGAAGAAACTGAATGTCACTGATAAAAGACAATCGTTAACCCATTTAAAAACATACTTTTTAAGTGTTTTCAAATCAATTTCAAAGCAATAGTTTGAAAAAAAAACATCTTAATTTATTTACTACCAATTAAAGTATTTAATTGAAGGTGGTAAACAATTAGCGACCTGTCAATCACAAGATAGCCACGCCCTAAAGCATCCCCTGCTTTATGGTCTATTTGACTCTAAATGGGACCATAATTTACTAAATGAACATCATGCTGTATTGAAGAAGATTTGAAACTAGTGATTGAGTTCATAAACTCATGTTTACAATGTTTACTGAGGTAATAAATCAAGTGAGAAGTAGGCTCATTTTCTCATAGACTTCTATACAATCAGACTTCTTTTTGCAACCTGAGGAGTCGCCCCCTGCTGGCCGTTAGAAAGAATGCACGTTTAAGGCACTTCAGCATTGGCTTCACTTTTCAGAACCAGAGGTTACCACCTGATGTAAAATTATCATATTAAAGGATGAAGATGAGCACTTATAAAACTACATCTATATAATTTCATAGATAATCATTTATTCAAACAGATAGATCTGTCTCACCGGTGTTGGACCAATCGGCAGAGGAGGCGGCTGGGGGCCGACTGGTAGAAGGAAGGGCACACACTGTTGAGTGGGTGGGGTCTGGACTTGAGCGTGATCACCTCAATGTTCAGGAGGTCGGCCAGCTGGACGAACGCCACCTTACCTGTCAATCAACCAACCGAAAAATATAACAACAAACATATGAAATATCATTAAAGCATCATATAAACATAAGTATGTCATTATAGCTTCTTTCTGATTATTCTGATGACATAACTTTCTATATACAATACGACAATAAGACTCAGAGCAGCAGCGGGCATTTCGGTTTCTTTCCTGATGTTACCAGCATAAGTGGAAATGTTCATCTCCTGCTCACAGAGGGCTTTAATTTATCAGATTACATTACATTAGTATCAGCAAAGGTGCTTTATAACAAAGATGACGCATTACAAGCTCCGCCAATAGTTTGAAATGGTATACACTTCCTGTCTCCTACAGTAAGTGGGCGTGGTCATGGCGTCCTCATTTGGAAGTGTTGTGAACGTTGTGTGGATGGATTAAAGCAGACTGGATTACATTTGCATAATGTATTTATATTTTCTTTTGCCAACATTAGATATTTACACAGCTAAAAGCCATATTCAACATTATGAAAATTAGTAAGCTAGGGAGTTTGCGAATGTTAGTTTCCAGATCACGTTAGAGTGTGTTGCTGAGACAGAGAGAACAAAGTTAATTTTTTCCTGATTTGTCTGTCTGAAAAATGCCATATTAGCGTCGGAGTGTTCAGAAGATATGTGGCTTGTGACAAATGGGTCCAATATTTACTTTGGGGCGAAAGAATCGGTCATAATCAGTGTTGACGTTCATTTCTCCCATTGGAGATAATAAACTCAGGACATGCCGCTGGTCTCCAGTGGCGAAACCCACGTGACACAAATACAGGAAACTGACTCTCAGTGCGCCGTCTCCTTTCTGAACGGTCTCTGGAATTAGTCTTATTCAGGATGTGATGTTTACATGTTAATCATAACCCTGTATACATGATCATAACAGTATCCAGGTTCCTGATTGTCTGTGTGCAGGTGTGTCTTGATTTCTCACTGATCATAAACCTGGATCAGGTGCCTCAGTGTCCTGGTTTCTATCAGAGTACTCCAGGTAGCATATCCATAAGAGCGTTCATGTAAACACACTCAGTGAGATTGAAACTGTAAACTGGGCCAACACGTGCTGAGGTTTTATGGTGTGTTCAGGTGCTGCTTTTCAACTCGTATAGTCTGAGACTTCAGAGTTTACCAGCAGGAAGTTTCTCTCAAACAGCTGAGAAATAAAATCAGCGAGGGACTCACGTGTCCACCTCACTTTTATTGTTTCATGTTGATGTCCTCACTAACATCGCTCATCTTATTGGAAATCATTATAGAAGACTGTATGGCCCAGGGTTATGTCTGTGAGGAGTAAGTCTGCAGACACTAATAAGGGCAGAAAAGAGCCCTCTGTATGTTTAGAGGGTTAAAACACAGAATCTATGTTTTTATTTACAGTTAATATTCTTCTAAAGAATCAGTAATACACAGTGCTCTTTGTAGTGAAAACAGACATACAGCATATTAATAATAAAGTATCAGATGGAAGCAAGCTTATATTGATTTATTACACGGCTTTGTTAAATACTTGATTCTGATTGGTTAATCACGGCGTTCTACGGTCTGTTATTTCTTCATAGCAGCCCGTTGCTATGTATAACAGACCGTTGCTATGGGCACAGTTCTGATGTTGAACTCTGGCGGACTGTTTCTGTGTCAACTTATTGATTTCTTAAGTAAGTAGCCGTGTAATAAGCGGGATAATGTACAGCTAGCGGGTCATTGTTGTGAAATAAACCCTGACATGGCGATGCAAGACCCCGACAAGCCCTGACCTTACATGCGACTTATTTTTATTACTTCTTTTTTTTTTATCTTTCTTTATATTACTATTATTTGTCTGAATTGCAGGTGCGCGTATGTGCGTGCAACCCAATCACATGGGAAGGTGTATGAATGACAACATTAGAAGGACATTCCACGTATCATGAGGATGTATTTTAGGCTTTTTGCATGTCATTTGTACACCGCTTTTTGCGTGTCGTTTTTATGCCGTGCAACAAAACTACGGCAACATAAAATTAGGCTTGGAATAAGTATGGAAACTAAGTAACAGAAGTACAGAAAACATGTCACAAACGGAGCAAACTTTCTCATTTCATAGTTGAACAGTACACTACAAGATGTTTCTGAAAACTCATTCAAATCATTTGAGGAGAGAAATAGGTATTACAGTAACAGAATATTGATTCATATTTGATCAGCGCTGCCTAGTTTGACAGTTTGATCGGAGTTCACGAGTTGTTGACAGCTGCCTCCGTTTAATGAACAGCCAATAGAAATGCTCTCTCTGAAATGACCTGTGATTGGCCAAAGTCTCCTGTCACGGGCTATTCAGGATGTTTTAAACCCTGTAAACAGAGCCATGAGGAGGTGCAGAAGTCTAGTTTTCTCTCAGAACACTTGAATTATAATATGCTAAAAGGTTATTATGGAATTTTTGCCAAATGATGCCAAAAATATTCTGCCTACTGCAGGTTTAACTTCAAATACAGAAAACGAGTGTAACATTTACAGATGGAGATGGGAGTCTTCATCCCTGACTATTATATATTATGTTATGGAATAGTGTCATTAGTAACTATAACTAAAATAACTGAAGTGCAATTCACCTTGACAACAGACTGCACTGGAAATGAAACACAGACTGTTTACAGGAAAGGAAGGAGCAGACTCCATTTCCTGAGGAAACTCAGCTCCTTTAATGTGTGCAACAACATGTTGCAGATCTTTTACCAGTCTGGGGGGGGGGGTGGGGGGTGTGAACGACTGCAACCTGCATGTTTTGTGAGGATGCAATAATGTGGAACAAACTATGTTTTGTCTGTCTGGCTTCATGTGATAACTGCTCTTCTGCTCAGTTTGTTGTTACATTAAAGTTGAACTGGATGATGAAGCAGTTTGACTTCCTCTATGTGGAAGATGAATGTGAAGATAATGACTCTGCAGAAGGCTGAGAGGTGTTGTTCACCGGGCGGAGAGCAGCTGTGGTTGTTGGTTGCGGCGGTGCAGAATAGAGCGATCACTGAGCGTCCAACCTCGTTCATTAACCAACCACCTGTTGGCGCTCGCCGGTGGAGACTTTAAAGAACACAGCGAGGTCCTCGAGGCTGCACTCAGTTACAGTTTAAACACCTCAAACACACAAAGCTCCGAGGCGTCCTGCTGACCTGCTGCTCTAAAACTGTTTTAGTGCTTTTCTAGTCATCCGATCAATCAAAGCGCTTTACACTACATGTCAGCATTCACCCATTCACCCATTCACACACACATACATACATACACTGATGGAAGAGGCCATGCAAGGACCTAATCTAAATACTCATTCACACACCGATAGTACAGATTTTGGGAGCAATTTAGGGTTCAACCCAAGGACACTTCAACATGTGGACTGGAGGGGACTGAACAACCGATCTTACGATTGGTGGACGACCCACATTATCTCTGAGCCACAGCCGCCTCCAACAAAAAAGATAAACTAGAATCTCTGCCTTGCAGTTATATGCCTCCGCCAACCAGTCAAGTTGAAGTTTACATCCATTTCTGTCCAAAATGTCATCACTTCAACAATTTATCCTGTTAGACATTTGTGTGAAATTGTCATAATTAGCATCTGAATCCTTGAGTTATGGCCAAAAACGTGTTTTGTGAGGTCATAATGACCTTTGACCACCAAAATACAATCAGTTCAATCTGTATTTGAGTCCAAGTGGACGTTTGAACCAACTGTAATGAAATTCCCTCCAGGCGTTCCTGAGATATTGCATTCACGAGAATGGAATGGACGGATAGCCCGGAAACATAATACCTCCGGCCACGGCTCTCGCTGGCGCTGAGGCATTAAAAAAACCTGTTCGGCAGTAAAAAACCACGCAACCCTTTAGATTTCAGTAAAGTTCTGAATTCACTTTCAACAATAAGATGTTAAAATTATTGGAAATCATGTGACTTGGTATTTTTAAATCTTTAAATCACATATTTAAATGCATTTAATTGTAATTAATATATTATTATATTGATTATAATATATTAATAATGGACGGACAGACAGACAAATAGTAAAACAGAGATGTATTGAATTCCTATGAACCATTGACTCTAAATAACCAACATAACTGTAAATTTCTATAAGTTCCAGTGGCTGAGACAGTATTACTGTTATACTTTTTTACAAATATGTATTCAGTCTCTAAATACATCAATTTATATATATATATATATATGTGTGTGTGTGTTTGTGTGAGACACACCGATGCAGCCCTGGTTGTTGTCGTCAGAGACGCTCCACAGCAGCTCTCTGTGTGCGTTGCTGATGTCGGGCTGGGCCAGTCGGACAATCTGGTTCCAGTTCGCCTGGGTCACCACCGGCTCCCCGCCACCCTCCCTCAGCTCCTGCAGCACGGCGAACGCTCGCACCATCTTGTGCCGTTTGGCCCTCACCAGCTGCCGTACCTCCTCCTGGTGGAGCGAGAGAATGCATTGAAGGCATTGAACTGTAGCTCCTCAATAAGTTTGTTTGTTTGTGTTGATCTTTCGTCATTCTTCTTCCCCAAACTAATATTAATGTGCGCTTCTGATCACAAAATCTAAATTTTACAATTTTACATATATAGTTGTAGAGTTGAGAGTAGAGTTTGTCACGTTATGATTTGAGCATATTTTTTATGTTAAATGCAGTACCTGTGAGGGTTTCTGGACAATAGTTGTCATTGTTTTGTGTTGTTAATTGATTTCCAATAATAAACATATACATACATTTGCATAAAGCAGCATATTTTCCCACTCCCATGTTGTTAAGAGTATTAAATACTTGACAAATCTCCCTTTTTAAAGTTACATTTTGAACAGATAAAAACTGCGCAATTAATCACGATTATCTATGGACAATCATGCGATTAAGTGCAATTAAATATTTTAATCGATTGACGGCCCTAATATAATCTTTAAATGGCGTGTTTCAGACTGTATAAAGACTATCAGTGTGACTCTCTCTGTCAGACAGTCGTACCTTCAGGTATTTCTTGTAGTTGTTGTAGACGACGGCCAAGAAGACGGACATGAAGATGTAGGTGTTGATGAGGATGTACAAGATGAAGAAGATGGCAAAGACAAAGCTGGCGTTGTACGCTGGCATCCTGCCAACGAGAAGCAGAAAACCAAAACATGCAGATAAACAGATGAAGTTGTGTCTGAGAGAGTCACTTCCTTCTTCTTTTCTGTGGACGCTTCAGACTGCAGACACATGAATGTGTTGATGGACACATGAAACAGAGTTACTTACAAAATAAAAATGATAAAATGTTGTTAAAAACAAACTTCATTAAAAGTCATCCTCACAGAAAATAATCAACTGACGTCTTTAAAATGAAGATGGCTGCTGTAACGTCGCCATGCTGGACAATGTTCTGTCCAGTGAAGTGAGTATTTAATACATATAATATATATGTAGAATTCAGAGTCGATACATAATTATGGATATAAATCAAATAATTAATTTTTTTATTTAATTGTTTTCAAAGTTTCATCAACTTCTTCATTTTCATCAGGAAGTACAAAAATAAAAGATTTAAAAAAAGTTTAAATATTCAACAGTTTCTAAATGTTTGTATGATTTCAAAACTCAAGCTAAAGGGATGAAATGAAAGCTGATGGTAGAGGAGGTCAGAGGTCAGCAGAGTCATCAGTGTTGAGTTCTGCGGTCATATCTGACCTCAGACCAGTTGAGTGAGTCTTACATGACGTCAGGGCTGTTGGCCGTCGTGACGAGGACGTACAGATCGAAGACGATCTCCAGGTAGTCGGTGAAATACGGATTTCCATCGATAGTCTTCAGACCTCTGCACAGAAAACACAATCTTTTTCATAGTGTTTTTTTTTTTTTTTATAAAACTTGACATAAATAATGAGCCGCAAAGAAGTTCAGATTCACAAATAACTTGAGTGGAAATGTACCTTTAAAGTCTTGATCTGGAGACTGTCTGACTCCTGCTGCCTCACCAGATGTTCACAGCTCATTTAAACCCGTTTGAATGTGTCAGATTATAAATGAATAAAACAAAGTTGTCTCACCGTTTGCCCAGCAGTTTGAGCGCCATGAGGGAGAAGATGAGGAGACTGAACATGAAGAGCAGGAAGACGTAGAAGATCTGAGGCAGAGCGTTCCGGATGCTTCTGAACGCTCTACGGAGCTTAACACAAACAAACAAGCAAACAGACAGAGTTTATTATGAAGGAGGACACGAACGCTTCGTCCTCTTCCACACAGAGAAAACAAACTAATGATGCGTTCAGGCGCCGTCGGCTCAGAAAGTCAAACATTTGCACGTTTAGCAGCAGGAAGTTTTAACAGCAGAGTTCAACTGAACACATTCATGATCCAGAGATTACAGGACAGTCGTCAGTCGGTGATAAATACAAAGAAAAGATACAAATATGGAAATTTCCCCACTTATTAAAGTGGATAAAGTCTCCTCAACTTCTGGTATGAGCGACTTCAGAATAAATATAGAGAATTTTCTTTACATTGCTAAAAATATATATTTAAAATTATATTTAATCACCAACTTGGGTTACTGACTGGTGTCAAAAAAAGAATTCAGTCAGTCAGACCAGACTGCACTATTATTATTATTATTAATATCAGCACATTCACAATTAAATTGTAGTGGAAGTAAACAGAGTCACATGCACACACTATAACTGTGTCATTTTGGGAATAAAGTGTCCACTGTATTTGTTTTCTGCCATTCGGAAGCTCTCTAGTCTTATGACAAAAACACCATTATGACCTCATAACAAGTTAATTTCCCTGACAACATAACAGTGGGTTCAGACAGGTGAGACAGGTGAGCGGGTTACCTGCCGTCCCTCTGTGACGTTGACCAATAGCAGCGGGCGCAGGACTCTGGACCAGCGGACAGCGTAACAGTTTCTAGCTTTCAGCGCTCCGTAGATGATCATATCGACCAGAGTGAGCTGGACGACACACACAAGTCAAACACAAACAGTTCATTTTAAAGAATTTAAAGTTGATAAAAAAAAACTACTTTTTAATCCTTTTAGATCACATCCCCAGTCTTATTGTGCACCTATTTAACAATATATGGAAAAAAAAATTATAAAAAAATATATATTTCCTCGTATTTTTATATAAAAACCCAATCATCTTTTCTTCCTAAAAAACTAAATATAATATGTGCTTACTAGGGCTGTCAATCGATTCAAATATTTTATCATGAATAATCGCATTAATCACACATTTTTATCTGTTCAAAATGTGTCTTAAAGGGAAATTTGTCAAGTATTTAATACTCTTATCAACATGGGAGGGGACAAATATGCTTTCTTTATGTAAATATATGTATATATTTATTGGAAATCAATTAACAACACAAAACAATGACAAATATTGTCCAGAAACCCTCACATGTACTGCATTTAGCATAAAACAATATGCTCAAATCATGATTGGCAAACAAGATGGCAAACTGCAGCCCAACAGGCAACACCAGCTGTCAGTGTGTCAGTGTGCTGACTTGACTATGACTTGCCCCAAACTGCATGTGATTATCATAAAGTGGGCATGTCTGTAAAGGGGAGACTCGTGGGTACCCATAGAACCCATTTTCATTCACATATCTTGAGGTCAGAGGTCAAGGGACCCCTTTGAAAAAGGCCATGCCAGTTTTTCCTCGCCAAAATTTAGCGTTAGTTAGCATCCTTCGTGACAAGCTAGTATGATGTGGTTGATACCAATGGATTCTTTAAGTTTTCTAGTTTCATATGATACCAGTATCTTCTCTCTTGCTTTAAAACTGAGCCCGCTACAGCCTAAAAATCGCAAGTTGCGTTAATGCGTAAAAGAAATTAGAGGCGTTAAAAAGAATTTGCATAACGTGTTATCGTGTTAACTTTAACAGCCCTAATTAAGAAACATGTCAGACTTCATCTTCCTGCAACACATTCCTGCTCTCAACCGCCCAAAGAATTCGCTGTATCACCACCAACAACATCACATAACAGCGACCAGGAAACAATAATCTGACAATAAATGAAGATGAGTGAAGGAATAAGCAGAGATTGTTTGTAATAAAAACAGTCAGTTAGTGAAGAGAAGGAGCATTTCAGATTATTTCATGGTTCCTGAAGCGATTGGTCGCCTCGGTCACTGAGTCACCAGGAAGCCTTTCTGCTTTAAAGATGCTGACAAGGCAACATCTCCGGCTAAAGGTTGTTTCACAACAACAGACAGAAAGTCTTCTCAGCACATTCTGACTCTGCAGTTCACAGACAGGAACTCTGCTCACAGCGAAAACCAGGAACTGCTCTGGGTCCAAACAGCACGACTCATCAACTGTCACCAGAAGCCTGTACTACGAAGCGAGTTCAACATACCCAGGTCACCTTCTCATTATCTGGCTGCACTAACCCTAACAAACAAGACCCCGCTAAGTGGTCCTACGAAGGTGGTTATCAACTCGGTAACTCAACCCAGGGTTTCTCAATCTGGCTACGAGCCCATTCACATAAAGGGGCGATGTTTGTAGTATACTATAATATTAGACAAATAAGAAGTTAAACACATAATCCAGACCAAAAGTAACACAGTTGAAGCTGCAAAATGCAGGAAGGAAAGCTGGCAAAAGAAAAAGTGTGAATGCGTAAATTAATAGACTTATTCATTTAACAGAATACTCAAAATTCAGATATTGCCGTCTAGATGGGGCAGTGATATATAAATAGCTATCAGAACAGAAGGGATGAACAGACTACACTTCATTAGGCCCTTTGACAAGATTGTGGCGTGTATGACTATTTCAACCTTCTTTCAGCTGCGTCCCCGTCTCCGGCGGTGTGAAACGGACTTGAGTGCAAGTAAAAAGCTAAATATAAAAACATGATTCAAAGCGGAAAACACCCACAGCGTACAGCCAGCTGCCCTTCCTGCATTTGTTCAAGTTTTAGTTCTTCTGGTTTTGGTTGTTCTGGTTTTAGTTGATCTGGTTTCGGTTGTTCCAGTTTCGATTGCTCATGTTTTTGGTTATTATGGTTTCAGTTGACCTGGTTTTGATTGTTGTGGTTTTAGTTGTTCTCTTTCTGGTTTTAGTTTGTTCTGGTTTTGGTTGTTCTAGTTTCAGTTGTTCTGGTTTCGGTTGGTTTGTGCCCTTCTGTGTGGAGTTTGCATGTTCTCCGCATGTTAGCGTAGGTTTTCTCCAGGTTCTCCGGTTTCCTCTCACAGTCCAAAGATATGCAGGTTAATCGTTGACTCTAAATTGTCCGTAGGTGTGAATGTGAGTGTGAATGGTTGTCTGTCTCTACGTGTCAGCCCTGTGATAGTCTGGAGACCTGTCCGGGATGTACCCCGCCTTCGCCCAATGTCAGCTGGAATTGGCTCCACCCCCCCCCACGACCCCGAATAGGATAAGTGGATACAGATAATGGATGGATGCTTTCAGTTTGTTCTGCTTCTGTTGGTCTGCAGGTAAAATGCTTTTTCTGTTATTTTGTCGTTGCAGTACTGTGAGTGGCCACTGGCTGACAGAGAGGCTGATTGACATCTGTTTCCCCCTTGCAGCTTAGTAGCCCCTCCCACCATACTGATGATGTCGATAAGCCCCTCCCACCATACTGATGATGACGATAAGCCCCTCCCACCATACGATGATGAAGATAAGACCCTCCCACCAGACTGATGATGTTGATAAGCCCCTCCCACCAGACTGATGATGTCGATAAGCCCCTCCCACCCGACTGATGATGACAATAAGCCCCTCCCACCCGACTGATGATGACAATAAGCCCCTCCTACCCCGATGATGACGATGATGCAGATGTTTTTGGGATCTTTCCAGAACTTGTCTCGAGGAATCACTTTGGCGTAGTGAATGAGTCGAAGGGTGAAGACGAGCAGACAGAGCAGCTCCACCAGCATGGTGGCCTGAAAACACAATAACACACACTGTTGAGATGTCTGATTTAACTGTCTCTGACACTGGTCGCTGCTACTGGTCTAAACTGGTTTCACTCCTTTCTCTCTAATGAGGCTGTTTATGTTGCAGTTGGTGACTTTAAATCCTCCTCAGTCGGTTTTAAATTAAACGTTAGAGATCAGACAGTGATGACCACATAAGATATTCGTTTCTGATTGGCTCTCAGATGTCGAACAGAAATTAAAAATCATGTTTGACAAGAAATCAGTGCATACTGTAAATGAAGACAAAGCTTATTCTATCTGCAAAATTAAAAGTAATATGTAGTTTTTTATTTCTTCCAATGAAGTGCACATAAAAAAGAGGAAGTACGAAACCAGGACAGTGTTTGTGTCACAGACGGTGGCGGCCATCTTACCCATATAGGCAGAGGGACGACGGCCGGGTCCTCGAAGATGGCCAGAGACATATCGGCCAGGATAAAGAAGTAGAGGAGCACCTTAGGGATCCAGTGGTTGTAGCGCAGATACAGTCTGAAAACACACACACTCAATGAATTATAATAAACAAAGATTTTTCTTTTAACATCTGTCTTTAACATCTGTCTTTAACATCCACCTCTGTGAATTTGTAAATGTGTGAATTCAAATGTAATCGCTGCTACTACTGTTTCTACATTCTTATTTTTTTTGTTGCCATTACTGTTTTTATCACTGCTTTTATTCATTTATTTGTTTTTAATCTTAATTACAACGAAGTAAGCCTGCAACATTTCATTGTACCTGAGTATAATGACAATCATTCTGATTCTGATATTCAGTTTACTGTCATAGAGGAGTAAAGAAACCAGAAAATATTCACATTTAAGAAGCTGGAATCAGAATTTAGACTTTTTTTCCTTAAAAAAATGATTATCAAAATAGTTGGTGATTAATTTCATAGTTGACAACTAATCAATTAATCGTTGCAGCTCTAGCTGAAACTTTAGTAAACTTTAGTTTACAGTTTTTTTTACTGGAGTTTATCAGCAACATGTACTGAGAGCTGGAAGCTTCTGTAAAGTGTCTTCTTCACTGTTTAACTGCTTTATGAGGCAAAAAGGGACAAGAGTCTATCAGTTTACCGTTGTCATGTGAAATAAACAGTTCAACACACACATTGAATAGAGCTGCAACAGTTAATCGATTAGTTGTCAACAATTAAATTAAACGCCAACCCTTTTGATAATCAACTAATTGGTTTGAGTATTTTTTTTTATTACAAAAAAAGTAAAAATTCTCTGATTCCAGCTAGTTTCTTTACTCCTCTATGACAGTAAACTGAATATCTTTGAGTTGTGGACCAAACAAGACATTTGAGGACATCATCTTTGGCTTTGGAAAACATGGATCGACATTTTTCACCATTTTATGACATTTTATTGACCAAACAACTAATCCATTAATTAAGAAAATAATCAACAGATTAATCGATAATGAAAATAATTGTTAGTTGCAGCCCTACTATTAAAGTATAAAGCTGCTGTTATTCTATATTTTTCATCATCAAGTCTAATGTTTGAACTTGTTGGGGACTATTTTCAGCGGCGGATTAATCCACATGTGGTGCTCTAGTGAGTATTTGTGGCAGCAGGACGGTGTATGTGTATCTACAGTGTTTTTGTTCATGGTGATGAAGGAACATGTCACCCAGTGACACAGTGAGGCTTAATAGTTGTTGGACAACAATGGAGCTCCATGGCACAGTGGAAGAAGATACACACACAATACTTGTTAGTAGATACATTCACTGTTGGTTTGAGTCTGAACATGAAGAGAGATATAAAACAGCACCAGACTTTTACTTAAAAATGAGGCGATCAAACCAGCAGGAGATGAAACATCTATTAAATGTGAATGTCTCACCTCACAGCCTGCGGCGACGTGTCAAAGTAGATGTTCCTGTTGTACTGGGCGTCTGACACGTAGATGGCCGCCAGGTCAAAATCCTGAAACACACACAATGTTATTCAAAAGGATGTTTTTATTTTCTGACCTCAATTTCCAAATATATCCGATATGTTGAGAAAACTACCACACAGAACAGATCAGACCAGAAGCTTTGATAATAAAGTGGATGTTTCAGCACCACCAACTAAACACAATTAAACACATGATAAACAGGATATCTATGTCCTGACACACACTTATATAGATAGATATTGTGTATGTGTGTGTGTGTTTAGAGGCAAAAAAAAACATAAAACACTTGATTTTGAGAATTGCTTTACACTTTATTATTATAATTTATTATGTAGTTGGATTAAAACCTCTACAACAGTGTTAACAAACACGTCTCGGCTTCATAGAGGAAGATCTTATGTTAGAGCTGTTGTGTTGGATTGTTGAGATAAAACTATTAATTGATCGACATGTTTTTTTATGAAATGTGTTTTGATATGTACAGTATTGCTGTTCCTGTTTTAATGTATTTCATGAGTCTTTTGTCATTACACCTCCTGCTGGGACTGAAGTTGAAAATTAGCCAAGATGGTTAAACTAGCACGTTTACAGAAATATCTATTAATGTTCACTGTCCCTGTAACTTTAAGCTCTCTCTCTCTCTCTCTCTCTCAT
>CAKAOI010039137.1:0-19017 GCA_916701655.1 Sebastiscus albofasciatus
TATGACATTCCTCCATTATCTTTTGTTATAGATAAAGGCGATCGAAGTACAGAGAGGACTGTTTGTAGGTCGGCTCGTGGAGTGTAAAGTTGGTCAGAAAAGTTACAGTGCAAACGAGACGTACAGGTGTGAAAAGGACAAGCAATTATCTTTTTTTTTTGTTTTGTTTTTTTACATAAAGCGCAAAATGTATAGAAATTCACTTCAACAGCAATGTGAACTTGCAACACCAACAAACAATGCATCGTGTGTACAAAACCCCAAAATGCCATGAAAACATAAAAAAAACCCTCTACATCTTTGCAATTAGCTTGTCTGCATCTAATGTACAGTATATGTATATATATACTGTATATATCAACGCCTAATTGCAGTATGTTTTGTATTAATACATTTACATTTCTCTTTGCTTTGGCACTGGTTTTATGCCAGAACAACGTTGAAACCATTGAAGAGTGTAGGTGAAGCCTGACCCTTGTGGCACAGTCATCGTTTTTTTGTCAGGTGGATCAAGCTGAGACGTTTTTTTCCTTGAGAAGAGTTGTAATCCTCTGAAATTGCAGCTCAGGATGTGCGTACGTCCTCCCTGGGAATGCTGTGTGCTGGAGGACGCCGTTGGAACGCCGCGATAACCCCTCCTGTCATGTATCCTTCTCTCCTCGCTCTACCAGAAGCCTACGACGCATTCTGGGATTTGCTGACCGCACGCCCCCATCCACTTTCCAGTAAAGGAAGTTCATGAACACCCATCTGTTCTGTGGCTGAAAAGTCTCTTCTCTGGGGGACACTTGAAGCAACCAAGACTGTGGAGGTTATGGCTTAGTTCCCCCCCCCTTCCCACCTTCTTTTTCAGGTTTTTTCGAATCTTCCAATCCTTTCTCTTGGCCTCGAGTCTATGTACAGTGTGACTGGCTGATCCCAGAGTCCTGTGTGTTTTAGAGCCAGATAGCAAAAAGGTAGGGCTGCTCCAGCACCAAGGGTGAGTGAAGGGGTTTGTGAGGGGAAAAAAGGAGCAGTGAAAAACAGGGAGGGTGATAGAGAGCTGGAAGCTTGAGCACAGTGTTAAGAGGATATGGTCAAAAAGATACGGGATAATGTGTCACAGTGGTCTGTCCATCCGTAGATCCTGACTGTCCTTCGCCCAGCTCAGGAGATCGTACAACGCCCAGGAGAAACGGGTTGGGAATAGCTTTACAAGACCAATCAGAGGAGGGAGTTGCATCCTTCAAAAACGGCGTGGCTGTCCATACATGTCGCCACGTGTCCAGTTCAGCCGTTATTTACATCCTCTCCAACGTCAGCGGTCACTATTCGAGGACTTGGACTTAAAACTGTTAAGAGATCTACACCGCGGCAGAATTTTGGGTGTCTAGTGTTTGTTTGTTTTTTTCTTCCTTCCTTTTTTCCCGACCTAGTAGTTGACCTTGGTGACGGCTCGTTCGCGGCCCCCGCCCTCCACCAGCTGGTTGACGGAGCGCTTGCGGTTGCGCTTGAATTTGTTCAGGTCCTTGTCGAAGACCTCGCCGGAACGCAACGCCGACACCAGGTCGTCAAACTCCCCGCCGACCTCCTCCGAGGCGCCGCTCTTCTTGGACCGCCGTTCCCGCTCCCTCTGCTCCTTGAGCTGGAGAACGAAGACAGGAAGTTAGGGGGATAAAGGCAGAAACATGGGGGGCGTAGCAATTGACAAGTGTTTTGAACACTCATTTCAGATGTTTAAATTAGGGCTGTCAAAAGTTAACGCAATAACGCATTGACGAAAAATGGTTTTAACGCCACTTTCTTTTACGTGTTAACACAATCAATCTCTCTAAAAGGTTGTAAAGGGCTCAGTTTTAAAGCTGGAGAAAAGATACTATCATATGAAACAAGAAAACCTAAGGAATCCATTGGTACCATGTCATAGTATCTTGTCGAGAAGGAAGCTAAATAAAGCTCCAAACTCACGCTAAATTTTGGCGAGGAAAAACTGTCATGGCCACTTTCAAAGGGGTCCCTTGACCTCTGATCTCAAGATATGTGAATGTAAATGGGTTCTATGGGTACCCACGAGTCTCCCCTTTACAGACATGCCAACTTTATGATAATCACATAAAGTTTGGGGCAAGTCATAGTCAAGTCAGCACACTGACACACTGACAGCTGTTGTTGGCTGTTGGGCTGCAGTTTACCATGTTATGATTGGAGCATATTGTTTTATGCTAAATGCAGTACCTGTGAGGGTTTCTGGATAATATCTGTCATTGTTTTGTGTTGTTAATTAATTTCCAATAATAAATATATACATACATTTGCATAAAGCAGCATATTTGTCCACTCCCATGTTGATAAGAGTATTACATACTTGACAAATCTCCCGTTAAGGTACATTTTGAACAGATAAAAAATTGTGTGATTTATTGGCGATTAATCGCGATTAAATATTTTAATTGATTGACAGCCCTAGTTTAAACTAGATAAAACAAAATACGATTTTTTTTCCAAACCACGGGGGTCTAAGATTTATTCTGTAAATGTGCGTCTCACCATGGCCTCCATTCGCGCCCTCCTCTCCTCCTCGTCTTTACGTCGCTGCATGTTCTCCAGGTCCTGCCGTGCTTCGCTGAACGACTGTAAGAAAGTGTCGAAGATGCCGAAGAACTCGTCGGGCTGCATCCTCCCTTCTTCCTCCCCAAAGTGCTTCAGAGATTTGGTGAACTGCACAGAGATAACCAGGTATATAATGTTCACATTTTTGAGAGGAAGTGACTAAAAAGGCTGGCCTATGCACTGTGTTTGGTAGATAAACATGGACAAAGAAGATAAAATACAACACGACCAAATGCTTTATTGTGTGTACTGTATTCTCTTTTTATGGCTCAGATCTGTCATAGTTTGTTTTTCTAGTGAACGGCACACGTGAGCCTGCATATGCATGCCTTTGCTTGAATTCATGCTGCTGGTGTGCATGCTTGATGTTCTCAAGTACTGTAGGAGCACACACACACACGCACACGCACACACACACAGTGGGAGAATGACTGCATGATTTGACCACCGTATGTCCACCCTGTTCAGACCAAGCTGTCCAGTGCTCCGTGCCAGGACGACGCCTGCAGCCAAACCTACTCTACATTCCTACACACACTCAGCTTTGTACTGCAGTATGCAGCAGAAAACACGGTAGGCCCAGCCGATATCCTTAAACAATATTATTTTTTCAATATTACTGATACATAGAGGTCAGGGTTAGTTGTCCATATCAACTTAGTGTCTTGTTAAAACACAATTCTGAAGAAGAATACAGGTCATTTTTCATTTTTTCAAGAGCATAATTATTAATCCTGATTATACTGGTTTCAAGAAACAAACATTTCATATGCAGTTTTTCAACATAAAATAACATTACTTTACTCAGTATTTCTAAAAGAGGCTGCCAGTTTTTGGGTTTATACGGAGGTTTATTTTGAAAAGACAGTGTATGTATGTAATGAGTGGGAACTGTATGTTTCCTGTGAACACGGAAGTTGTTGTTTTTTACACAAGTTTATTTTGAAAATACACTGTATGTATGTAATGAGCAGGAACTGTATGTTTCCTGTGAACATGGCAGTTTTTTTTTACACTGAAATTTATTTTGAAAAGACTCTATGCATGTAACGAGTGGAAACTGACACGCCGTCCCTGACGCATCCAAAACTGACGCTAGAGGGGTACGTGGAGCGTCATACTCTGAGAGCTTAGGGCCACTGACCAAGCGGCGGTATTAGACGAGTTGGGAGTGAGAAAGTGTTGACTCTTGCCCATGGAAACATTTGCGCATTGAAAGGTTGTACCTATGTAACAATATGACTGTCGCCCTGCAGCCCCAAATCATCTTCAGTCTCAAAACAAAGCAGTCTTCCAGTTGGACAGCAGCAGTCTCTGCTGTCTGCTCTTATCAGAGTCTAGTGACAGAAAACATCCCATCATTCCAGTTTATAGGAGGAGTATACTGTATGTGGTTTCTAGTGTTGTGATATGAAGGAGCTGGGGCTTGCTCTGTTCTGAGGATGCAAAATCATCCTGTCATTATGGGCTGGTCACCATGGCAACCTCCACCATCATCCCTCTCCCCCCTCCTGTAATTATGTGTCTGGTCAAATCTGTTTCCTCTCGTCCCCTCGGGTCTGTGCTAAATGAGTAAACACACACATACACAGAAATGGAGAATATGAAGTCACACATGTTTAGCTCATCTAACACACACACACACACACACACACACACACACACACACACACACACACACACACACACACACACACACACTGTTGCATTTTTGCTTGTGCTCAGATTTGTATGTATATTTGTTTATCATGGATGTCGATTGAAGACATTGTTGAGCTTTGAATTAAAGGATGTTCAAAATCCACAGGATTTTTTTACAGGATGTTTCAGACTGGCTCTGGTTAACACATCGCGGATTTGGTCTTGCTTGGCACCTTCTCCTCAACCACTGCTTAAATCCCAATGCCAATTATACAGAGGTATTGTGACTGCTCTGCGTGTGAACTTGTTATTAAAATGCACTCAAGGGAAACGTAATGAACTAAACTGCACCTATTAGGAAGCAACACAAAATGTTTTCATCCAGCACAAAGGACTTGTACGGGAAGACAGACAGGGATGTCCTCAGAGAATCAGGGTGGTCTTATTGTTACTTCTGATTATTATTATTTTGTTGTTGTCTGTTGGGCTGCAGTTTGCCACGTTATGATATGAGCATATTTTTTTTTATGCTAAATGCAGTACCTGTGAGGGTTTCTGGACTATATCTGTCATTGTTTTGTGTTGTTAATTGATTTACATTAATACATATATACATATATGTGCATAAAGCAGCATATTGCCCACTCCCATGTTAATAAGAGTATTAAATTCTTGACAAATCTCCCTTTAAGGTACATTTTGAATAAAGAAAGAAAAATGTGTGATTAATCATGATTAACTATGGACAATCATGCGATTAATTGCCCTACTTTCTATACTTCCACAAGCTATTATCAAGAGCAAACCATCTTTATTTTCAGGTTGGCATTTCTGATTGAGAGTGAAACATTATCGACAACTATTGGATGGATTGCTATAAAACCTGGCAGCGATGTCATGTCCTCCACACAGGATGAATTGTAATAAGCTTAGTGATGTCCTGCCTTTCTCCCTCTAGCACCTTCATCAGGCCAGAATTTCAATTTGTGCAATACTTTGTGACCAAATACCTGTGAAAACTAATGACATTAGCAAATTGTGAACATGGTATGCTTTATAACCTGTAAAAAAATGGTGAGCATGTTAGCATGCTGCTGTTAGCATCTGGAGGAAAGATCATCTTGTATTGTGACAGGTGATCCGTCATTATGCCTGCTTTAATGTTGTCAAAATGACATCACTGCTGTGTGGTAAAGTCATCCACACTTTTCAAAATCAGTCTGCACTTGCAATGGCATGATCCTGAAACGATAGCATGACTTAGACGATAATAATAAAAGCAGACATGACACGTGCTGTGATTGATTAGGTTAACTCAGGTAAGTTTCAAGTGCCTACAGGCTGATTCCCATACTGTAATGACAGCTGATACTATAATGGCTGCCTGTAAGGTGGGAAACATATTTATGAAATCACTTAAGACAAAACACTTCAGTCATTGGAAAACGGTTGGCAGCAATGTGAAGTCTACATAATCTAAAGCAAACGGGCCAAAATGTTCAAAGACACTGCATGAATGATGAAAGTGAGACTTTAAAAAGCTCTCTGATGAAGGTTCCAAGCCTTTTACTAAAGGTCTATTATCAGCCAAATTCACATTAAAAAGGGATAGTCCAGGGGTGAAACAGACAGGCGTACCAGCGCGGGAGGAAAGCAAAGTACTTCTTTGGACGGGAGGCAGCAGCAAAACGGATTTTAGCCACCTAAACAAATCTGTTCTCATCAAAGCCACCAGACTCCATTGAAAAAAACAGTAATTTTACCTGGCAAAACACAAGGGGTTGCTGGTCTACCGCTGCCTCGATCGGTTAGTTAGTTTGTGTTATTGTGTTACTTTGGTGAATCCGAACTAACCAAAGTCACACAATAACACAAACTAACTAACTGATGGATGAAGCGGTAGACCAGCAACCCCTCGTGTTCTACGAGGTAAAATTACTGTTTCTTTCAATGGAGTCTGGTAGCTTTGGCGAGAGCATACGTCTTCAGTTCCCCGTTGGAAACATAGACTGTATAGCCATCTCACAGCAAGGTAAACCGGCAAAAATATTCTAAATATAGTGTATACTTACTGATATTGATTTTTTTTCTCTAAACAGGGTGCGTGCAGACCGTCATCTACTGTAGGTAATACACTGACCATGGATAAGTACCTCATACAACAATCAAACTACCCCTTTAATGTCTAAATCTGGATTTTTAGACCACATTTACTAGTGCAATTAATCCCGTCTTTTATATATTATCATTTATTTATATTTCCCAACAGTACATGTGGCGATATGGAATAGGAGGCACTCCCTGCTCATCTTTTTTCCTGTTTGAGACGGAGCTGTTTTGTTGAATAGAGACTGGGTCTTGTGTTGTCTTTGAGCATGTTGATGTGTGGGTGTGTGAATGTGTTGTCACTCATAAACCCGACCAATCTCTCTGGATAAGAGAAAAAATCCCTCCTCTCATCTGGAAACCTCTGTCCCAATGACCCACATGACCTTGGACGACTGTAATGCTTTGTAATATATGTAATAGTGTCTGGCGAGGGTGTGTACGCGTCTCTCTCGCAGACACACACACACACACATTCGTTGCCATGGAGCTTTACGAGCCTCACTGGACTGCCTGCTCTGTTTAGTCATTCTCCTCTACCTTCTTAAGATCGAAACGCCGCATGCGCACACACCCACACCCACACTTCCATATTTGTATTCCACTGGAAACCTGACGCAGCATCGGAGAGCCCTGACAAGCACTGAGTTAATGCGTCAGACTCCCCACTTACCAACCACACACAGAAACACACGCACACACACGAACACACAGTTGTGCTAGGGAAAAGTGTGTTTAGAGTCTGGGCCGGTGAACACAGGTTCTTTTGTTTTACAGCAGTAACCGGTGCCCTAGATCCTCCCGTTCCTTTCCCATGACGTCCCAACTGGCCCGTTTTCCCTCCAATTTTTTTACCGACATCCTCCTTGAACAAATAATTAAGTTGAGGGGAGGCTCTACATGAAACCCAAGGGCCCTTCCTCCTGTCTTTCTCTCGGTCTGTCTCAAAATCGGTTGATCCTTTAGAGAATTCAAGCAATTTGGGCATTTAGAGTCATTATGTCAATTATTTTGGGAAAAAAAGACAAGCCTCATAATAAAGTAGAATGTAATATTTGGAACTATTAAAGCAGCAGTGGGTAGAAATGGAGCAAATATGATTAAAAAAGTTATTTTTTAATAAAACGGTCACTATATCCTGACAGTAGTGCATGAGACAGGTAATGTGAAAAAGATCATGTGCCTTTGTGTCCTCCAGTGCTCCTAACGGCATCTGCAAGATTTCACAGACCGGAGGAAAACAACCAATCAGAGCCGAGCTGGAGCCTTGCCGTCTCTGAGCAGCTGTCAATCACTCACGAACTCCGATCAAACGGTCAAACTAGGCAGCGCTGATCGAATATGAATCAACATTCTGTTGCTGTAATGTCTGTTTCTCTCCTCAAATGTTTTCAGAAACATCTTGTAGTGTACTGTTTAGCTGTAAAATGAGAAAGTTTATGACCCGGTGGCCATGTTGAGATCAAGTTGAGGAACTACCAAACACCGCCCACCAGGCAGAACACAGCCAATAGGAACGCTCTCTCTCTCTCTGAAATGACCTGTGATTGGTCATAGATTTTCTAAAGCCTGTAAACAGAGCCATGAGGAGGTGCAGATGTCTAGTTTTCTCTCAGAACACTTAAATTACAATATGCTGAAGGGTTATTATGGAATTTTTGCCAAAAAAGTTGCTGCCTACTGAAGCTTTAAATGCAGTCTGCAAGATTTAAAAGCTTCCAATGTGTCAGTTTCCTAATGTGCAACAGAGCGCCAAAGGCCTGCAAATTAAATAACAAGTTCACATCAATCTTTTCAACACCGTCTTACTTTGGGCTCCCCACAGTCCCACTGATAGCTTCAGCTTGCATACTTCCTACCATACATCAATACATGAGCCAGTAGGGTTCAAAAGGCCACTTGTCCCCGTTGTACAAAGAAGGGGAGTGTGGACTTGAGACACTAACTCAAAGAGACAAACACAAAGAAAGACGAGGAGGGGATCCAGGGGAATCTTTCAATGCTGGGTTTCCCCGCCGCTGCTGAAGTCATCACGCTGGACTAAGAGGGATGCTTTCATGCTTTCTCCCTTCAGCATTTTGTCTCTCTCTTCCCTCCCTCCTCTTCTGTCTGCTCAACATGAAGGTTTGCCAGTGAGGACTACTAACGGGAGTGCATTAGAGCCACCCACATGGGACATATGAACTTACAGCCTCTCATATTCACATACACTGAGTGGTTTTGCAGTTAGCTTACCTTGTCCTTGGCTTCACCCAGCTGGTCCTCCAGTTCAGAGAAGCTGAAGCCAGCCACTGTGATGAAGTCCCCGATCACAGCCACAAACTTGTCCCCGCGTTCCCTTGTCCTGCCCTGCTGGTAGTGCAGCTCCTGGATGGGGGGCAAACAGACGAGAGATGAGTGATTTTCAAAACGAAAAGTTATGAGATTCTTGTGTGCTTTGTATACGTAGAGCAGCCCAGTCACCAGGAATTTTTTTTTGGCATTGTACGTTTCTGCAAACCATGATTAATGTTGATGTTTCTGAACCAAAAAACCCGTTTCATAAATACGTTTCATATCAGACTCGTTTCACACTTGCAGAAACGCACGATGCCACATTGTTAACGTTGTGAAACGATTGGTTAGGTTTAGGCAACAAAACTACCTGGTTAATGTTAGAAAAAACATGGTTTGATTTGATTTTGATTTTTGATTTGATAGGGACAATGCAATTTAACATAGTTCCATTACAGGGCATGAAACTGATGTGCTGCACAGAGAGTTTAGAGCTAATTTTCAACTCTTGTCCCTAGTTGGGCTTTTACATGTACAGTGTAATTAAAATATACAGCTTTCTAAATGATAAAACCACAATACACTACAAATATGGAAATACAATAAAATACACATCATACAATACACTGAAACACCAAACACCTTGGTAATTTACAGTACAATTAGCTAAGAATGGATACAGCTCTGGTTTGCTTTTAGCCAACACTTAACCTTTGTTGTTAAGGACTTTATATCTGGAATTATTTTAATTTCAGTTGGTGATGTGTTTCAGAGTTGGCAGCCCATTATGGAGAAAGATGATTGTCCAAATGTAGTTCTACGATGTGGTGTTTTACAGCTGCTCCTAGTTACTCTATCATTGTCTTGTTCTTGGATATACTGTATCTGTAAAAACAGGCTCTGGGGCTAGACTGTTAACACATTTAAAAACTAATCTGAGAAAACAAAAATGAGTAAAGCTCTCAAAGCTCAGTAGATTGTGTCTTTTTAGTATGTGACAATGGGTTGCTTAGAGAAGAAGAAGGAGGAGGAAGAGAGAAGAGAGGAAGAGGAAGTTAGCTGTGATTTTTCCTTTAAGTCGAGAGAATAACGTCCGATCAATGGTGATCATTTTAAGGTTCGTAAAACAATTTTTAAAAAAAACACAGTGTGAAGTGTAATATGTGCCTCCATGTGTTGCGTGCACAAAAGCCAGAAACGTTTCTGTGTGTGGCTGCAAATGTAAAATGTGCCGTTCCATGTCCGTGTAGGAACATTACCAGCATTTAAACACCTCACCCTGCTGTCCATCTCTGGCCTGCTCCAAAACATAATTACAGACGGGAGAAGAACCAATGGGAGGGAACGTGACACAAACGCATAACAACTCACCGCCTCCAGAGCTTTCAGTCCACTTTTGATATTGTGCACCTCTTTTTCCAACTCTGCCAAACTAGTGAAAGACAGAAAAAAAGCAGAAATAAGAAAAGAACTTCATGATAATACGAGTCACCTACAAAATATACCTCCTGCAGTTTATAGTGTGTATAGTATAGTATTTTGATTGAGTATTCACTGCAATACTTTAAACCACATGCACTTACAGTAGAACTGAGAGCGTACTAATAAAGATACACAGCTATGGTGGAAACGCCTTTTCCTCTGCAGTAAACCGCCGTGCACTCACTTGACTTTGGCAGCCTCTGGTACACTGCTGAGGTCGTCCTGGATGAGCAGCGTGTCGTTGTAGTTCTTCTCGACGATCATGATCAGGTAGTGCAACATGGTGATGTTCCTGTTTGATCACAAGTCAAGACAAACGGGTTTTAACAAAAGTAATCCAGGAAACACGTCTTCTTGTAGAGCTGCTTATTAAAAAGGACTCTATGTAAGAATCAGAAATTGTTTGTTAACAGCGGCACCTGTGGCTGTTAAGTCAACGAAAGTCAGCTTCCTGTTGCTCGTGCTTGTGCTCGCTCTGAATAGACATGAATGAGCATCGGTCAAAACAGTGAGGCGACACACGTCAGCTAAAACCACAATATCACTCTATATTTCAGCTGCTTGGCAGTAATGTTAGCTGACCAGACGAAGGTCTCTCCATGAATCACTGCTGATCCTAGTGTTGGCTTTTCCTGCTTCAGCCTCCCGACCGTGGTCAGAAGGAACAGGGGAGACACCAGAGTTTTGGTCGGAGACTATAATGTTACTCGCTCTGGAGCCCCGTCACGGGAAACCTCTGTTGGTCTGGAGGAGCTGCAGCAGTTATTTCTGCACGAACTTCCACTGTACATTCACTAGATATTCTCAGAGCTAAACTAACTCCTCTGCAGTGTGGAGTGTGCGCGCATGCATGTGAGAGGTGGAGCGAGAGAGCGAGGGAGAATGAGCGTGGTGTATAGGTGAAGGCAAGCAGGCAGAGGAGCAGAGTACAGCAGAGACTCCGGCCCTGGAGACCAAAGCTACGGTCTCCCCTGTGTCTTCTGACCGCGGACGGGAGGCCAAAGCTGGAAGAGTTAACACTGTTTTGCAAGACGGGCTTCACTAGATAGAACTTTGCGGTTTTGGGGCTTCTGTGTAGTTTGTGTTGGAACAGCGTAGCCACACGTGAGCGCGCATGGGACACCAACCCAAAAGGATTTATACGTGATCATCCTAAATACTCTGAATCCTCGGCTGTTTTTCGCTCAGTTTTAACACTATTATTACTTCATTTTTCAGGCTTTTGGCATTTACATGTCTTCACCAGGAATGCCATATATTGTCATTTTCAGGAGAAGCTGTTTAGCAATACAATCATGTGGCATGTTGGTGGTGCTATGTATGTTCTACAAAACATTTTATAAAAAAACAAAACGTAATGCATTCTATAACGCTCGTGTCTACAATGCATATAAAGATACTTATAATTCATCATAATCTGCATCTAACACTGTATAATTAAGTTACAAGCACTCATAAATATTCATAAGAATTTATAACAATAATCATAACATATTATAAAGCATTTTATAATGAGATAAGATGAAGTATCCTAATACTTCAAAGTCAAAAAGTATACTACATGCTGCTACATTGATCTGATGTGCCCATGGATACTTCCAGCATAACCCTTTAAAGTAATATATTACATCAATAACAACACTTCTTATCAGAATAAAGGTAATTTTGTGCGGTTTGTATCTGACAGAATGTTCAGAACCTTGCATTTGGATTCTGTTATTGGGGGTATTGTTGTTATTCATGTAATATATCCTTTAAAGCTCTTTTTGTGCTCTTTATGCTGGAACTATTCATGGGCACATCAGATCAATATGAAGCTAGTTATAAGGGCATTTGCAGTGGCATTCAGAATTTGCCCCATTACAGCATTAGAGGTCAAAGGTCAAGTTGTCTTGACAATTAGTGTCATGACAATGTGATCGTTGGATAGATTATAGTCTAAGTTACCCTCTTTAATATTGTATCTTTATGTAAAATGGCAAAATAAAAGATGGAAAAATTTTAATGATGGAGGGATGAAAAAAGGAGTGATAGCACATAGAGAGCTTCCATTGCTGCAATGCTATCATGTATTTCCAGACCTTTAAAAAAATCACCACGAGACATGGTCCCTCAAAATTGTCCTTACCAACCCCCTGGCTCATGGACTGTTGCTAGTAGTCCCTGTTTTTCACATTGATAGATGAATTCTGAGCAAATGTGTGGACATTTATCCATAACAGACACCGGGAAAAAAAGGTAGTAACCACAGTCCCCTCCTGGCCCACCTGTCTATGCTGGACTTGGTGTCGGCGATCTTGTTGAGACTGGAGACCTTGAAGCCGTAGGCGTTGCCTCGTTGGCCCTTGTTCATGAAGTTGCCAAAGGCCAGCACTACCTCCAGGATCTGAGTCAGCCTCTTGCTACGGACCACCTCCCTGGACGCGTTCAGGATGGCTGGAGGAAAATGGAAAGAGAGAGAGAGAAGCAGCTGGAGTGATCATATAGTTGGTGATTGATATGTGTGCACTTTGCTTAGTGCATCACTTAACCTTTTAACCCCTCTGAGACTAATAGACCTGTTTTTGACTTTTTTTTAGGGGGAGAAAACAGGTCAACAGTAGATGTCACATAGAAGTGGTGTACACCATCTGAAAGCTGGGAACCTGAAGATTAAATTGAGATGCATCTGTGTGTCAAGTTGTTGTAGTCATAAATCAGAAATAAACATGAATGAATGAATTATTTAAAATGAACTGTAAAAGTGTATAAGGGCTTAGGACATTATGATGGAAGTATATGATGGTCATCCCCATGCTCTATTATGTCTCATAAGTTGTTGCAGCAATTTTTGGGTTGATACCATTTGTTACACAGATTTGGTGCTAAATTTAACCATTTATTACCATTCGAGAATTGATAAAAAATTATCAATAATCCCTCCAAAATACCACATTAAGACACCAAGACCTTGAGGAACACCATAGAAAAAGCCATGCTGTGATTTGGTATCAAAAAACTTTTGATTTTGGAGATTTCTGCAAGAATTGCATTTTTCGGCAATAGGATGGCGAGCACTTCTGTTGTGTAAACTGCTCAGAAACTCCCTTATTGTCAATCTAGCTAGGAAAGCAATCCATCCTCTGAATGCTCTAGGTCTTTAGTTCGTGGCTGTATAGTTTCATGAGGCTGTGATTATCCTAGAGGTCACCACAGGTCATTTTATTCAGTGAGGTCAAATTTAAAAAAATGGTCTCACTACAATGAAATGGCTACTATGGGGACTAAAATCATCACACATTAATACAGTTGGGCTCATTGGATACACAAGAGTCTCAGCTGTTTGGGGCGTTATTTAGCCTCTCTCCCGACAAGCTAGTATGACATGGTTGGTAATAATGGATTCCTTATAATTTTTTAGTTTTACATGATATCTGTAGCTTCACTCTCGCCCTAAAACTGAACCTGCTTTCGCCTCTGGAAGACAGTAGAGTCAGTCGGGATGGCGGGTCTCAGAGGGGTTAAGTTATATAATAATCTGGCCCTTTTCCATTCTGTTTCTCTACTCAGCACACACATGCAAACTAAAAGTCTACCCAAAGGTTCTCATCCTTTCCTTCGTTTTCTAACATCCTTCATGATGATTGATCAATACTCCCCACAACAACTGGGCAGCTCAGTGGGGAAACCCATCAAGTGTCTCCATCCATCCATACAACAGCAGGGGGGGGGGATATTCCAAAAACAACCCCCGTGCTGTCCCGTTTCTTTCCCCCTAGAGAACAGACTCGTCTGGCAAAGTGCAGGTGGTTCCCTCTCTCCGCAGAGGAAACCTCAGTGTGAATGTGAAAATCATTAACAGAATCCATATTGTTATTGTTACAGTTCTTTTTCTGCAGTGAGACAGCATGGGAACCATTCCTCTGGCTCGGCTGACACTGTTCTGCTGGATGCAGCGAGGTCTGGCGGCCCACTGCACTGTCTTATGAAATGCTTCTATTGAACATGCTGGGTGGTCCGGGGAAAATATAGTCTCATCTAGAGTATATACCAAAGAAACATGAATAATACAAGAGGATGAGGACTTTATGACGGGCATCGATGAACAGTGCGGTCTGGGAACATTTGGATCAAACAACAAAGATTCCGGAGGCTTGAATCAATACACTAACCCCTGAAAATTCTGCCAGCGGGCCCAGCTGCTATTCTGTCTTTCAGAGAGTGTTGCGTTTCAAGCTAGAGTGAAGATATATTAGCTTGTCGGGAAGAACACTAAATAACGCTCCAAAGTTACGCTACATTTTGGCGAGAAAAAACTGGCATTTTCAAAGGGGTCCCTTGACCTCTGACCTCAAGATATGTGAATGAAAATGGGTTCTATGGTACCCACGAGTCTCCCCTTTACATACATGCCAACTTCATGATAATCACATGCAGTTTGGGGCAAAAAACATGCAGTGTTTTTAATGCAGTATAAATGTGTTATTTCCGCCTGTTCTAAAATGTTGTATTTGAATATTTCTGCATACTGGGGTCCCTAAACAGTCTAATTGGGTATCACTGTAAAGCTGAGACTCTTGTGAATCCAATGAGCCCAACTGCATTCATGTGTGATGATGTTAGTCCCCATAGTAGCCATTTCATTGTGGTGACACCATTTTTTTTACACATGTCCTCACTGTATAAAATGACCTGTGGTGACCTCTAGGATATTCATAGCCTCATGAAACTTTACAGCCACAGACTAGAGACCTAGAGCATTCAGAGGATGGATGGCTTTCCTTGGTAGATTGACAATAAGGGGGTTTCTGAGCAGTTTCCATAACAGAAGTGCTCGCCATCCAATCGACGAAAAATGCAATTCTTGCAGAAATCTCCAAATGTCAAAGGTTTTTGACAGCATAACTTTTCTATGGTGTTCCTCAAGGTCTTGGTGTCTTAATGTGGTATTTTGGAGGGATTATCGATAATTTTTTTCATTTCTCGAGTGATAGAAAATGGTTAAATTTAGCACCAAATCTGTGTAACAAATGGTATCAGTTGCTGCAATAACTTATAAGACATAATAGAGCATGGAAATGGCCATCATATACTTATACTTATATTTTCTTGTTCTAAGCTCTTATACACTTTCACTGTTCATTTTAATTGATTAATTAATTTATTAATTCATTTTTATTTCTTATTAATGACTAGAACAACTTGACACACACATGCATTTCAAATAAATCTACAGGTTCTCAGCTTAGAGATGATGTTCATCACTTCTGTGTGATATCTACTGTTGACTTTTTATCCACCCCTGAACATCCCCTGACCCCCACCCCTCTAAAAAAAAGAAGGCAGAATCACAGGATTATTCCTTTTCCACAGCGCAGCACACACAGGGCTAAAACTGTCAGTGAGCAATAATGCGATGTGCTCATCAGAGCCGAAAAAAGCATTTAGGCTGAAAGTAGCTCTGGCTCAAACGGACACTATGACAGCTCAGTCGCGACACACCCATGTGCGCACACAAGTCCACGGACCTCATTGGAAGCCCTTTCCCAGAGTCTTTGAAGTGAGCTGCAGTGTTTACGAGAGAGGCTCTCCCCTCTCAACATGGGCCAGCTTTCCAAAACAGCCTCCGCGGTAACCTGGAAGCTGGCTCCAAGGAAAAAACTACAGCGGGGCCAATCTACAGTTGGCCACCCGCTCTCACCATGCACACACGTGCACACTTAACACAAAGAAGGGATTTCACAAGTCATTGTGAAAAGCATCGGTCAAAGTGTTCAAAGCTGATGACATTTTCATTCTGTGAAACTGTGTTTTGCTTCTAGGCGTGTAAGCGTGTACAATCATTTGAATCTGCCCCTAAAAGCATGTTCTTCAAAATTGAATCTTCTGCTCCATTTGAGTTTAACAGTGTTTTGTGAGAAACCCTTTAAATCGTGGCAGAAGTGCACTGTTTAAGGACCGTTCTGATTGGAGAAGGAGACTAATGTCTACCAATATTTCAGCCTTTTAACCTTAGAGACCCACATAGATGTCTTTTTTAGCTGCATCTCAAATTAATCTTCAGGTTCCCAGCTTTCAGATGATGTACACCACTTCTATGTAACATCTACTGTTGACCTGCCATCTCCCCCTAAAAACCCTCTGTACCCCCTAAAAAAGACAAAAATGGGTCTATTGTGGGTCTCAGAGGGTTAATAAGAAAAATATAGAATATTGCCAGTGTTATCCTTTAAAGGTCCCATATTGTAAAAAGTGACATTTTCATGTCTTTTATATTATAAAGCAGGTTTAAGTGCTATATAAATACTGTGAAAGTATCAAAACACTCAATCCATGGAGAAATACACACGGCCCGTATTCAGAAACTGTGCGTTTGAAACAAGCCGTTAGGATTTCTGTCCATTTGTGATGTCATAAATCTACAATGTTTAGACCATTTCACAGTTTTATACGTAAACATACAAAATGTGTCCCAGTTTATTTCCTGTTGCAGTGTATGTGAATGACATCAGCTGACAGGATGTAAACATGGACCCAAGCTGTTTCCTAGCAACGCAATTCCGTTGAAATGCACTAAAACGGAGTGTCTCAGACATAGGGTGGATATATATATTGTATATATATATATATATGTATATATATATATATATATAGGCATATTCAGACAGACAGTATGAGAAAAATAATGTGTTTTTTGTACATTAAAAGCATGTAAACATGTTATAGCAGAAACCCAAAATACAAACATGAACCTGAAAATGAGCACGATATGTCCCCTTTAAATGACTAATCACTGAGAGTTAAGCTCTCTGCCTTCTAGTGCCCTCCAAGGTGTCTGTCCTTACCTTCAACCTTAGGCTTGGTTTCAGCTAGACGCTCTGCAAACTTCTTCTTAAAGAACAGAGCCTGCAGTCTCTGTTGGTAGTGGTCAATTCTGATGAAAGAGATAAAGGGAGGAGAAAAAAGAGAAAGAAAGGGAAGTGAGTTACACTTGTGTCCAGGGGAGTGGAAGTTCAAAGCTAGAAGTCACCCAATCGTACAGAATCCCCTCCCTCTCTCAGTTTTCACAAGCCTTTTATCATCTAATAGGCTCCCATTTAGTTGGAGAGTTGACAAATGGGTATGATGATTAGAACTTCACTGAGGGAGGGGGTGGGAATTTCAAAGAGGGACCATGCAGGGATATTAAATGACGAAAAAAAAAAGGAAATAACTAAATCTCAGATGTATTCCTGGGACCAAAGGAGATGTGGTCAAAAGGAAATAAAGTGGACAGGCTAATATTTCACTGAAGGAAACAAAAAAGGTTGAATTATCTTGAACAAATAGTGCAGATTCTGAGAAAGGATGGAATGCAGAAAAAAGGCGCTGATGTAAAAAACCCTCTGATTTGATGGGAGTCCTCAAAGGGCAGCCATGACTACTTTCACAGCTAAATGATGAATCAGCCTCAAGTTTTGAGGCTTGTTCTTGATCCCAGCCTCCCCGTGCTGCTTCAAAAGATCATTCTTTTTGAACGTGCTTTGCAATATTTTAGGATCTATTTGTGGTTAACTGACTGATGTCTTGATTCTGCACAAAATCTGCATGTTGTTCACTTTGGAAATCTTCCATTTCAAAAGCTGGCCATGGACTGTCAGTCAGACACTACACGATGCAAAAACATCAAATCTGTTTGATCACCCGATTCGACTGTTATCAGGCCATTAAATAGTCATTATCAGTCGCTATAGGCACCATAAATGTGGGTCAATAGGGGCCTACTACATTCATAAACTTAAGAGCAACACCTTCATTGTAAAACTGAATGAAACATTACATTTTAAACATTAACAAAAAGTCTTCTTTAGGTTTAGGCAACAAAATTACAACTTTTTTAGGTTTAGGAAAAAAAACTACAACTTCTTTAGGTTTAGGCAAAAAAAAAAACAGTTTTGTGTCCCATCCATTGTCCCCGACCTCCACCCCTTATGGAGTTTCATACTGTCTATAATACAGCACCTGACTTCCGCTTCTGCTCCTGTCATAATTACTATGATCGCTAGAGGTCGCTGTCATGCTCTTTTATACCTTCTTTCGGTGATATACCATGTGAATAGATGATAAAACCTACCAGTGGGTGTAGTAGGCCCCTATTGACCTACATCTATGGGGCTTATAGCGACTGATAACGCCTATTTAATAGCCTGACAACAGTGTAATCGACTGGTTCTTATAACGGAGACACTGACTTTTGTGTAACTGATATCCATCACCACATCTCACTTTATGACAAATTGAATGAAATAAAAATGTATCAGCCCTGCAAATTGCTCATCTGTGCAATTCAGTGCTTTGCAGATGGTTTGGCCGCACTGAAAAATGTAGCAGATAAGATAAATCCGATACCTTAACACACCAATGTTGTTATTTGAAGCAGAGTTTTCCTGTGTACCTGCTCATTTCAAAGAGGAAGCGATCAGCCCGGGCCATCCGCTCCAGCTCATGTTTGTGCTCCTCCAAGAGATCAATGTCGCTTTTCTCTGGGATGAACTTCAGCAGCTGCAAAGATGAAAGGACAAAGTTAATCCAAATGCTAATGCTGTTGTCTGTGGAGCAAACTGAAATGCATCAAAAGTTAGTATCTAACTTTTTTAGCTTTCTTTTCATGTTGATTACGGCGGCAACCATCCGGTTCTGAAAAGTGAAGCCAATGCTGAAGCGCCTTAAACTCGCATTCTTTCTAACAGCCAGCAGGGGGCGACTCCTCTGAATGCAAAAAGAAGTCTGATTGTATAGAAGTCTATGAGAAAATGAGTCTACTTCTCACTTGATTTATTACCTCAGGAAACATTGTAAACATGAGTTTATGGTCTCAATCACTAGTTTCAGGTCTTCTTCAATACAGCATGATGTTCATTTAGTAAATTATGGTCCCATTTAGAGTCAAATAGACCATAAAGCAGG